>JAIUZE010009428.1:0-37807 GCA_022085475.1 Heliosperma pusillum | reverse complement strand
GAGATGACTCGAAATCTCAGTCTGGATTCGTTTTTACTCTTAATGGCGCTGCGGTCAGCTGAAAAAGCTCCAAACAAAGTGTTATAGCAGATTCTAGGACTGAGTCCGAGTACTATGCTGCTTCAGAGGCTGCGAAGGAAGCTATATGGATGCGTCAATTCTTACAAGGACTAACTGTAGTTCCTAGTTCGGATGACCCGATCACCATCTATGGTGATAATAGTGGTGCCATCTTCCAGGCTAAGGAGCCCAAGTCCAGCAACAAGTCTAGGCATGTACAACGGAAGGCTCACATGATCCGAGATTACGTGGAGCAAAGGGAGATAGTGATAGACAAGATTGCTACGGATGATAACGTCGCAGATCCTCTCACTAAACCATTGAGATATGATAATCATGAAGGGCACGTTATTTCCATGGGAATCAAACGTGTTCCTGAGTTGTATTAGTTATTTTGTATGGATTAGACACCTGTATCTTTTTCATAAAACTATTAATAAAATCATCGTATTGTTTCATATTTTGTTTTTCATGTGGGTTGTATTGACAACATTGAACACCACAAAGTGAACTGAATTACATTATATTAGTTTTGGTCCGCAATCGCGTACATGAGCTGATAACTCTGGCAATTATTCTGTGAAGTCGATTGATGGTGGGTTCAACGAGCCATAAGTCAAACAGTTGACTGATCGATCACATATGCGAGTTATAATGATACCTCGCAGGACAATTTTGTGACAACGTTATGGAGTCCTAAATGTTTCTGAACATTAGGTGCCAGGTCGTGGATAGGACGTCCATAGTGTTCCTAGAGTCGATTCTTTTGACTATCGACTGTCTCTTGAGATTAAGGCAGTTTTTGGGTGACTTTGGTTTCTTTCTCATGGTCGACCGTAACAGGAGGCTGAGTAGATTTTCACTGGGTCATTTTATACTGTGCTTGTATCTGCAAGATTCGAGTTGAAGAAAATATCCAACCTTTATCAGGTTATGTTCTTTCTCAGGGCCACTCGAGGAGTTGTAACTGAAATGAATGATGGCCATGCTCGAATAAAGATTCGTTTATCAGTTAAGTTACTCTCTAGTCGAGGAAACCACTCTTGATACTGATCACTTGTAAACTACGACCTTTGTGTATACGGACTTTGCAAATTGGTTTACATTGAGTGGGAGAAATTTATTATGGATATAAGAATCGGTTATCGCACATACACTTGTACGGACAAGTGGGAGATTGTTGGAGCCAGTGTCCTCCACATTTAGTGCAATAACATAAATAAATCTCTGTAGGTTCACAGGGTATACTTTGTATTATAATCAGTTGATTAACGTTTATCAATAACGGTTGGCTTGCTAGATAAGTTTGACGTTATTGTCATACAGATGGCGGTGATCAACTGGTCTCTAAAAGTCACACCTAAAGGATGTGTTTGAGAGATGTGATTATTTGAGAAAATAATCATATTGATGCCTTATTAAATGACTAAAAGGTTAGTCGATGTTTTTGACTAAAAGGTTAGTCAATGTGATGATGACAGATTATTTAATAACGATTAAATAAAGTTAGCTGAGACGAATTAACTGTAATTCGTAAATTGAATATAAAATGTTATATTTAATTGTTGTATATAATGTAAGCTAATTAAACATAAACCGTTATAATTAATTGGCAAATTATAAATATACGGATATTTATAACTAATGATGTATTATAGTGATGTCGGTGCATGACAAATGACGATTATAATATATCACATTATATTGGAAGCTAAGATAACCGAAACAAAGGTGTCCAGATACACTCTGTTTTCAGTCAATAGGTTGTTAATTTGAGGAGAAAAAATCTCCCCACAAAAACCTAATTGTGCCGTGAGAAAGAGAGGAGAAGGGAGAAAAATTTAGATTTTTCTTCTAACCCTAATTCATTCTCTCTTAGGCCTCCATCATTGACATCTCACAAAAAGAAAAGAAACAGTATTCGTTTCTCTCTTTTTCTAGCAAAACCTAAGGCATTTCTTGATCAATCTTGGGTGCAACGATTAGGAAATATCATAATTTTGATATTTGTTCTTAGGCCATTCAAGCAAGGACTAAAGGTTATTTCTAATCTCTCGTTTATTATGCATTTTCGTTTATGACCATTAATCATATAATCATAATTTCATTATAATCCTGAATGTTTTAAAGGGAAGTATACGGATATATTTCCACAATTGTATTCGGCCTTCTTAAGCCCAACCCAACCGTTTCGACTAATCGTCATGTCTGGACGGTTCAAATTCTTATCGTGCCTAAGGATGGATAGCGATTGATATCAACCATACCGCGATGTGTACTCATGTTAGCACCAAGGTCTTTCACTACTTGAGCGAATGGACTAGGAACCGGCCTTACTCATGTTTGGCGCGGACCTCTCCACAGACCTTGGATTTGATTGCTTGGTATGGCAACCCACCTTCTAAGACAAAATCATTTTAAATGCACTCAGCATGCCGTTATTCTGCCTGTTTAAATGTGTATAACCCTTACGTGATCACCATATTTGTAAATAAACCATGACAAAATTTTCAAAATCAAAATCCGTTTTAAAACTGTTAATTATTTTCAAAGGTGGCCTAAAGTAGCGCAAAATGAATCGAAATTATGTCCAAGTGTCTAGTCAAAATCAGTTTTTCCACTTCGAGTCAACACTCCTACAACGACACTACAGTTGTCTAGGACAAACATTTCCAAACCAGTCATTTTAAAAACTCACTAAACACAGTGGCTCACTCCCACTTCACAAATCGAGTCTTTCGAGTAAGTGTGCTAGATTGGTCGATCGCGTTTTGATTTGTCGTTGGTCTCTTGCCCAGTTTCTAAGATGCATGGAACCAGTCAAGCAAGTGTTCATTAACCCAAGCCAAATGGTAATGATCAAATCCTAGCTGCGCTCCTTCGTCTCCAAACGAGTCAAGACCAAGCCTATGCTCGCCTCAATGCCATTTAGGCTCGAATCGTTGCTGTAGAAACTAGGCTGCCTCCCTCAGACATTCTTGACCCTAGTGTGCATGATAACATTCCACTCATCGTGGGACATCCAGAAGTCGATATCTCACCAGTTCTTACTGGAGAAAAAAGAGACTCCAATACTTGGAGGAATAACTAATGTATCTCAAGGGAGATGACATCTATAAGGAAAAAAATCGCAAAAATGAAGTGGTAAATGCCCAGCTGCCTACCAAATTCAACATGACTGACATCCCTAAATTCAAAAGGCATGAGAACCCTTTGAACCACATCTTTGCTTTCAAGGATTATATTTCTATCAAAGACATTAAACCAGAGATGTTCCTAAGGATCTCTCCTTCATCTCTAGACACCATTCCCAAACAATCGTTCTATTACCTAGATCACAAGAAGATTGAAACTTGGGATGATGCTGCAATTGAATTCACCAAACAATACGCAGAAAATGCTGAAATTCAAGTTAACATGCATACTCTAAAGGTCCTAACTCAAAATGAGAAGGAAGGTTTCACCGACTTCCTAAGTAGGTGGAGGAAGACTAGTACCCAATTAGTCGAACGTCCAGATGAGGCCACTCTTGTGGAAACGTTCGTGGACAATCTAAGACTCGTCTATGCAAACCACCTAAGATACCATAATATAAAGTTTTTTAAAGACTTAACTGTACTAGAGACCAGAATCGAAGACGACATCTGAAAGGGACTCTTATCTAAAACGGTAGGTCGCGGGTATCAAGGCTCAACGAGTCATTCTTACGGCTCCACTAATAAAACCGATGAGGTCAACCTTGTTGAAAAACATACTCCAGTGCCTAAAAAAGATTGACTTAACAAGGCAAGCTCCAGCATATAAGAACTACATCTGATCCGGAAAAGAAAAGTAAGTTCTGGGATGAGAATGCTTATTGTGAGTATCATAGGGGCAAGAGGCACGACTGAGAGAAATGTTTCAAATTAAAGCATGTCCTTCAAGATATGATTGAGGATGGTCGTCTATCCATACCCCAGGAGGCAAACCTCACAACATTAAAAATCCTCTTGGAATTCTAATGATCACGAATATAGAATCCACCTTGGATTGCTCGCACCTTATATCCCCATTTGAAGATGAAATTAACATGCTCGAAAATGAGGAAATATATTCCACCATTTCTCCTACCATCAATGACTTCATCGCATTGGCTAGAAATGTTAGTAGACAGGTCTCAGAGCTCGAAACCATCATGACATCCCTACGCATTCCGAGCACCACACCCCAAAAAAAGCGCACCACAAGCTCCACTCATATCCCAACAATCTACAATGTAAGAAGTGATCACAACATGTGACAACCTGGGTGAACAAGTCATCACTTTAGAAGCTGAAATCATCAGTTTAAAAGATCTCAATACCGTCAATGAAATATGGGCCGGTGACGATGAGGATGAATACCTCACAAAACATTCTCAAACTCAAAATAAGGAAGATCAAGATATAAGCTATCTCACTTGATCAGGATGCCCCTATCAGAATGTCACTCTGAACAGTCCTACTACTAATGGTCCAATTACTAATACCACTGTCATCACCCCAAATGATGGCGAGGGCACATCTACTGACCATCTACTAAAGCAACTACAAAAGACAAAGGCTGATATTTCAGTCTGGAAATTAGTTGCAAGTTCATTTCCCCATCGCCAAGCTCTACTCCAAGCATTGGCAAAGCTAGATGTAACACATGGCTCTACACCCGACGATGTAGTTAACTTGGTCTTCCAAGATTCAGTCGGTTACCTTCTCAGATGAAGACTTACCTCCTTTCGGGGCTATTCACAACCTCGCTCTGTACATCACAATCACGTGCCTAAAGAAGAATATACCCATGACTTTGGTAGATGATGGCTCCGCAATCAATGTCATACCACTGAAGACAACACGTAAACAAGGCATGAAAGAAACGGATTGGACTCCTACCAACCAAGGTGTTCGAGCATACGATGGGATACGGCGGAAGGTAGTAGGGCTAGTCAACCTCACCATAGCCACTGGGCCAGTCGAGCGAAAGGTTAACTTCCAGATTGTTGACATTGAAGCATCCTTCAACATACTTCTAGGAAGGCCATGGATTCACGCCTCTAAAGCAGTAACATCCACCCTACACCAGAAGATCAAAATTTCACTAGATGGCAAGGTGGTGACGATCACCTCGTCACCTATCAAGGCTATGATAGAGAAAATGTCCAACAATCAAGTAGCTACGGATCCAATATACGAGCTTGGAGGATTTCAGAGTTTGAATCTTATAGAGAGTGAGTTGGCACCTCTATATTTCGACCCATACTCTAACCTAGTGGTCAACCACATACTTAAATCCCAGGGATACCGTTAAACCCAAACAGGAAAAGCCAAGAATACTTTCACGGGTTTAGGGTACAAACCCACGAAAGAAGGGAACTCTGAAAAGATACCATAGGGATTAGGGTACAAACCCACGAAAGAGAAAACCTTAGAAATTAAATGCTTACTCAAGTGCAAAATCGTAAGAGTAAGGGAATCCAGATGCAACCTTATCTCCCTACTGTAAACGGATATTTCGTTAGGGAAGAAAGCCAAGAATACTTTCACGGGTTTCCCAAGCCTTAGCACTATAGAGGAATACAATTATCTAGAATCGAGGTCTTCCACGATTCGTACTTTATTCCCTCAGAAACGGTTCCTACCGTCAAAACTCGTCAGACACCTTGTTTAGACGAACAAGCAGCTAGCCTTCTGTTTGGAGAAGATCGATTCGTCAGAGATGCACATGATGAGATCATTACCATGATACTTCAGGACGATCATTTCAACCCTAAAACGTTGATCAACGAAGCTGGCTCAAACTAACCAAAAGGATGGAGAAAGTCGATCAAATGGACTAACAACAAAGGAAAACTCTTCAAAGTCACTACTGGAAAAGGAGAGTTGTTTAAAGGAGAACCATAAGACAACGAATTCGAGTTAGAGTCGGAGACGGAGTCGGAGTCAGAGTCTAGCGAAGTTCTTAGAGAGTCTCCTCCTGCTGTCACCCCTCATCCCCTTGTTTCTTGTACCATAGCATCTAACAGTAACAACAGCTTGGGAAATGTCCCAGCAGCTGTTCCTTTACCGCCTCTGATTACTGAACATATGTCCTCTTTGTTTCAGCTGTTTTCAAAATTTAATATGAATAAATCTGATTCTGCTTACTCCTTGTGTTTTTCTGAGTACAATTCTGTTTATGATGACAATGAGGATAATCCAAATGCAGACTCGATTGAATTACCTCCCCATGTAATCAAAGAAATACTACAAGAGGGGAAAGGGGCACCAGTCATACAAAACACTGAACCCATCCATGTAGGGACTGAACTAGAACCCCGAGAACTTGGAATAGGAACAACCTTAAATCCGACTGAGAGGGCCAGCTTCGTAGACCTCCTCCATGATTTCAAAGACATTTTCGCTTGGTCTTACAAAGACATGCCAGGGATCGACATGGATATTGCAGAGCACCGAATTCCGATCAAGCGAGATTTCAAACCTGTAAAGCAGATGCTCCGTTGAATGAGGACTGCATAGGCTCTTAAGATCAAAGAAGAGGTCGATAAACAATTCACGGCCGGATTCATTAAAGTTTCCGAGTATTCTGACTGGGTGGCTAAAGTAGTTCCCGTACCCAAAAAGGATGGCCGAATCCGGGTTTGTGTTGATTTTAAAGACCTAAACAAAGAAAGTCCCAAAGATGACTTCCTTCTACCGCATATCGACATATTGGTAGATAACACAGTAGATCACGCATTTTTATCCTTCATGGATGGGTATGCCGGGTATAACCAGATCAAAATGACCGAAGAAGACATGCAAAAAACAGCTTTCGTCACTCCATGAGGCACATACTGCTACACAGTTATGCCATTTTGACTAATTAATGCTGGAGCTACATACCAACGTACCGCAACTACGTTATTGCATGACCTGACTCATAAAGAAGTCGAGGTATACGTAGATGATATGATTGTCAAATCCAAAGACATGAAAGGGCATATCGAGAATCTTCGCAAGTTCTTTCTCAAATTGCGCAAATACAACACGAGACTCAACCCTCAGATATGTGCATTCGGAGTAACTTCAGGCAAAATCCTACGACATGTCGTTAGTCAAAGAGGAATAGAAATTGATCCAACCAAGATCAAGGCCCTAATCGAAATGCCACAACTCCAAACAGAGAAGGAAGTCAGAGGTTTCCTGGGCAAAGTACATTATGTGAGTCCGTTCATATCGAAACTCACTAAGATTTGTGATCCTATTTTCAAAAAGCTAAAGAAGACAGATCATACCATGTGGGATGATGATTTCTAAAAGGCATTCGACAGAATCAAGGAGATATTAGAAAAACCACCAGTGCTAATGCCTCTCCAACGAGATCAACTTCTTTGGTTTATATCTCACAGTCACCGAAACAGCCATAGGGGCTATGCTCGCACAAAATGTCGGGAAAGAAGAAAAAGCCATCTACTACCTTAGTAAGAAGTTCTTATAATATGAGTGCAAATACACACCTCTCGAAAAGACATGCCTCGCTCTTGTGAGGGCAACAAAGAAGCTACGTTATTACATGCTTAGCTACTCGGTCAAGGTGTGCTTCAAAATGGATCCCATCAAATACCTCTTCAAGAAACCCGTCCTCAACGAACGTCTAGCAAGATGGACTTTAATGCTCTTCGAGTTCGATCTCAAATATGTACCTCTGAAAGTCATAAAAGGACGTGTCGTTGCTGAGTGTTTCATAGACAATCTTATCAAAGACACTCTAACAATATATATGTGTTCATTTTTAGACAAGGATATATTACAAACTTGTATAGACTCCTGAGACCTTTACTTTGATGGTGCATCGAATTTAAGAGGGTTCGGAGTGCGAGTGTTGCTCATTTCTCCGGAAGACGAGCATACACCACTATTTGTCAAACTCGACTTCGAGGTGAAGAATAACGCAGCAGAATACGAAGCTTGCCTTATTGGTTTACAAGCGGCAGTTAGTCTAGGCATTAAGAATCTTTGAGTTTATGGAGACTCCTCCTTGATAATCAACCAGGTCACGGGATCATGGAAAATTTGGAGTGAAAGTCTAGCACCCTATCAAGCCAAGATAGATCTAGTTGCTCAATTCTTTGATCAAGTCACCTATCTACATCTACCTCGTGAAGAGAATCAATTTGAAGACGCTCTTGCAAAACTTGCAGCCTTGATTAACATGACAGACAACATGGTCAACATGCCTCTATGCATCGAACGACGGTCAAAACCGGCCTATGTGTACCAACTTACGGACGAAGAAGAGAATCCAGAGGAACCATGGTTGCAAGCCATTCTAAACTTCCAACTCAACGGTACATACCCACCAGAGATAGATAAGAGGAGACAACGCACCATACGCTTACTAGCCTCTCAATATCTTCTTATGCAAGGAGAATTGTACAGAAGAAAACCTCTTGGTGTCGTCTTGTGTTGCCTTGATCATTCGCAGGCACTTAAAGTAATGGAAGAAGTACATGATGGAGAATGCGGTCCTCACATGAGCGGGCCCATGATGGCAAAGAAAATCAAACATCCAGGATATTACTGGACGACTATGGAGTTAGATTGTATTAAATACGTAAGACACTGCCACAATTGCTAGATCTTCGGAAATGTTCAGCATGTTCCTCCTTCGTTGCTTTACACCATGACCTCTCCTTGGCCATTTTCTGCTTGGGAAATCGACATCATCGGAAAGATCACTCAAGCTAGAACAGGAGGTCATTGTTTCATTTTGGTAGCTATTGACTGTTTCATTAAGTGGGTTGAAGCAGCATCCTACAGAAGTAATCCAGCTGCTACCAAGGAGCTGCATAAACAGATTGAGGAACTTATGAGCAAAGGATTTGTAAGGGAGTCCCTAAGTCCTTGTGTTGTACCTTCTTTGTTGGTGCCTAAGAAGGATGGTACCTGCAGGATGTGCACTGACAGCAGGGCAATCAACAACATCACAGTCAAGTATAGGTTCCCCATTCCAAGGTTAGATGATATGCTTGATGAGCTGAGTGGTGCTCAGATCTTTTCAAAGATTGATCTAAGGCAGGGATACCATCAGGTGAGGCTCAGAGAAGGGGATGAATGGAAGACTACCTTTAAAACCAAGCATGGGCTGTGTGAATGGCTTGTGATGCCTTTTCGGCTGTCCAATGCACAAAGCACCTTCATGAGGCTTACAAAAGTGGTGTTGAGACCTTGTTTGGGCAATTTTGCTGTGGTTTACTTTGATGACATCCTAGTGTACAGTGGCAACAAGGGGGAGCATCTCAGACATCTTGAGGCAGTGTTCAGGATCTTGAAGGAGAAGAAGTTGTTTGGGAAGTTGGAGAAGTGTACCTTTATGGTTGAAGAGGTTGCATTTCTAGGGTACATTGTGTCAGGGAGAGAGATATCAGTTGACCAAGAAAAGGTTCCAGCAATTCAAACTTGGCCTACTCCTAAAACCATCACTAAGGTTAGGGGGTTCCATGGGTTGGCATCATTCTATAAGAGGTTCATCAAAAATTTCAGCTCAATTGTTGCACCTATTACTAAGTGTCTTAAAAAGGGGGAGTTCCAGTGGACTGAGGGTGCCCAACAGTCCTTTGAGAGGACTAAGAAATTGATGTGTGAGACTCCAATCCTTAAGTTACCTGACTTTGATCAGTTATTTGAGGTAGAGTGTGATGCTAGTGGAGTGGGCATTGGGGCAGTCCTGATCCAGGGTCAGAAACCAGTTGCTTATTTCAGTGAGAAGCTTAATGGGGGCAAAGCTTAAGTACTCTACCTATGACAAGGAGTTCTATGCTATCATCAGGGCACTCATGCATTGGGGCCATTACTTGAAGCCAAAGCCCTTTGTCCTACATTCAGATCATGAGGCATTGAAGTACATTAATGGCCAACACAAGCTAAACCATAGGCATGCCAAGTGGGTGAAGTTCCTACAATCCTTCACATTCTCTAGCAAATATAAGGAAGGGAAGCAAAATGTTGTAGCAGATGCATTGTCCAGAAGACATTCCCTATTATCAGTCATGGACCAGAGGGTATTGGGGTTTGAGTTCCTGAAAGAGTTGTACAAGGAGGACCCTGGTTTTACAGAAGAATGGATCACACAAGCTGAGAAGGGGAGGGCTCCGGGGAGCAAGTACATGCTGCAGGAGGGGTTCCTATTCCAAGGGAACAAACTATGCATTCCTAGGGGTTCTTAAAGGGATGTACTCATCAAGGAGGTACACTCAGGAGGCCTAGGGGGACACTTTGGGGTTCAAAAGACACTTGACATATTGCAGGATCAGTTCTATTGGCCAAGGATGATGGGTGATGTTCAGGTTGTCCTCAGAAGATGCTCAGTGTGCCAGCAAGCCAAAAGCTCTTTCCAAGCTGGACCATACATTCTACTGCCTGTTCCAAGCAAACCTTGGGAGGATGTGAGCATGGATTTTATTGTTGCACTGCCAAGAACCTAGAGAGGTAAAGATTCTGTAATGGTTGTTGTTGACAGGTTTAGTAAGATGGCTCATTTTGTAGCATGCAAAAAGACTGAGGATGCTGCAAGTATTGCTGAGCTCTACTTGAAGGAGATTGTGAGGCTGCATGGGGTTCCAAAGACTATAGTCTCAGACAGGGACACCAAATTCATGAGTTACTTTTAGAGGACCCTGTAGAGACTCTTGAAGACAAAGCTGTTGTTCAATACTTCCCACCATCCTTATACTGATGGCCAAACTGAGGTCACAAACAAAACACTAGGGAGGATCCTGAGGTGCCTGGTTAGCAAGTCCTTGAAGGATTGAGACCTAAAGTTAGCTCATGCTGAGTTTGTCTTCAATAGGGCACCATCAGCTGCAACAGGTCACAGTCCATTTGAAGTTGTCTATGGGGTGAAACCCCTCATGCCCCTTGAACTAGCCAACATACCAAGGGAGGAGATAAACTTTGATGCCAAGAGGAGGGCTGAGCAGATGGTGAAGCTACATGAGGCAGTCAAGAGACAGATACAAAAGGCAAATTAAAGGTACAAGAAACAGTCCAAGACTCCTAAGGCAAGGAAGGAGTTCATGCCAGGGGATTTGGTATGGGTTCACTTGAGAAAGGAAAGGTTCCTAGCGACGAACAAGCTCATGACTAGAGCTGATGGTCCCTTTGAAATCATAGAGAGGATTGGTCCATATGCTTACAAGGTTGATCTACCTGGAGACTATGGGGTCCATGGCACTTTCAATGTGGGGATCTCAGTCCATACTATGGGGATTCTGAAGATGAGGAGACCACAGGCTTGAGGACAAGCCCAGTTCAACCAGGGGAGATTGCAGCAGGAGGTGAGGGACAGGGTAGGGAAATGATCATCAATGGGGATAGAGGGCAGATCAAGGGTAACCAAATGCTAGCCACTGATAGCCAAGGGGGGCGTCTATGTTGATACTCAGGGGTTAATCAGGGGGCAGGGCATGGGTAGCCAAGGGGAAGTCATCATGGGTAGCCAAGAAAAAGCCAGGAAGGAGAACAATGATAGCCATGACACGAGCCAAGACATGAACAAACTCAGCCAAAGGCACACCCACCAACACCAAAACAAAACCCTACAAAACCATCCAACATGAACCATTTGGGGGACGCACAACTACCACCACACCTTGAACCACCAGTTGCCACCATGGCCAGCTAAAACCTTACCCATCTAAGTCCAAAAAAGTCCTAGGGAACCAGTCCCATATCACACCACAACCACCCTAAAAATCCAAATCAAATCAGCAGGAAAAGCAGAAAAGCATAAAGCAGTTTTACCACTTTTGGTTAGACATTGAGAGACCATCTCCAAAAGTCTTTTGATTGTCTGACCTAGTCTTAGAAAACCGGCAGAGGAAGGTCAAGGGATCATTAATGAGGCTCGTCTACAAGCTCCAAGCCAACACCAAACATCAAACATAATCTAAAGCATGTCACCGTCACAAGCCTGCACGTTTGTCTGTTTAGTATTTTCTTTTGTATTTTTCAGTCTGTATTTGTTAGCTAGTAGTTTGTTGCATTATAGAAATTAATCCTGGCCCTTAGATGAGATTGTAGGGTCTGTATCAACTAAGCTTGAGGCCTATATAAGGACCCTTGCTCCTTTGTAAGAAGGCAGTTATTGAATGAATGAAAAAAATCTGAGAATTCTTCTCATTTCAGAAATCTTTTCAACTTGTGCATTGCTGTAGTTGAGAGTCAGGCCTGGTAATACCCTCTGCTAGGCTATGGGTATTGATCAAAGTCTGTGGGCAAGTTAAACCTCCATGTGCTTAGACTGTGCGTTTTTTGCTTGTTGTTTGGCTCAAGGTTATTCACATGTGCTAGGCTGTGGTGAGTAGGCTTAAGTCAATTCAGTTTGTTGTCTAGTTTCTTGTGTTGAGCTGTGGGAAC
This sequence comes from Heliosperma pusillum, assembly GCA_022085475.1. Classification (NCBI taxonomy): domain Eukaryota; kingdom Viridiplantae; phylum Streptophyta; class Magnoliopsida; order Caryophyllales; family Caryophyllaceae; genus Heliosperma; species Heliosperma pusillum. The sequence continues at coordinate 25,340 of JAIUZE010009428.1, read as the reverse complement.
TGGTTAACATCCATACCCCTTGTGTTTAGTGTGGTTCTGTGAGTCACTTTGTGTCAATTCTTAAAAACCCCTAGTATATCACTGCACATGAAGGATCGAAGTCATGAGACATTTGTGAGAGTTGGAGCATTGGTGGTGGTGGATGAATTAGCATTGGCCATTGCGAATTAACAATTGTGACTACAAATTTTAAGACATAAAGGAAATGTCAACATTTATCATTTTAAATACTTGTGAACATCTTAAACAAGTTTTAACATTTAAATAGTGACGTCTACCCAACTATTATAAATGATTATGAGATCCAAATTCATATCAACTTGGGCACGGTGAGCCGATTCATCCCTTATTAACATAATTCGGTGGATTAACTCTCTAATCGATTCTACATTAGAACTCTCGGTCGTTAATATTACTTTAATATTTATCTTAAGCCCGGAACACATGCGGCTACGGTCGCGAATATTTCCGTTGAGCTCAATCCAAATTTCGAAATAATAACTTTTAATACCCCACTTACCCAACGTAACAAGTTTAGCACCCCGGTGAGCCGAGCCTACTTCCTTGCGAAATTGGGATTCATGGGTTCTACTAGTTGGTAAGGCTTAATCTCAATTATTTATTATGAGAGGTCATGTCAATTTATTTTCTATCTCGTTTAAGTGAACTAAATCAATGAATTAACGATAATTTTAATTGACACGATCGAATACTCGATAAAATATGCATTTCATGTTATGGCGATTTGGCAATGCATGCAAACATATTAAATAAATGATAATTTTCAATAAGGGTGCCCGAGGTTTAGCGAAAGAACAATTTGGGTGCCTGAGGTTTGAGTAATTTCAGTTTGGGTACCTCAGGTTTAAGCATAGTTTTAGTTTGGGTGCTTAATCTTTGGTTAGTTCCATTTGCCTAAGGTTTGGTTAGGTTCTTTTAGGGTGTCTAAGGTTTATACATGGTGTCATTTTAAGTACATTTAATATAAAAAAAAATATTATCTTTTATAGTACTAAACATTAAAAAAAAAATTATGTTCCCTTTAACTAAAATTTATTTTGTTTATTATATCAATATTTTATTTAACTAATTAACTTTATGTACCTTTTAAATAAAAATTGTGTTTTTAAACCTATTGATATAATAAATAAATAATTATATAGCTCAACAATATTTATTTTGTTGCTTGTGGTGTTAGAAAAATATAAAGTTCATTAGGTATTTGTATAAAAGCTTTTCTTTTTTTATAAATAAAAAAAATTACAAAAGAGTTGATTTTTTGTTTGTTGTATTTTAGTGGAGTATTAAAGTGATATTTAAATTACAGATAAATTTTTCTTAGAAATCTAGTAGATTTTAATAACACAATTTAGATCACATTTCACATAATAGATTGAAAATAAATTAATTTTAAAAACTCTTCTAACTTAGGTATTCCGAAGCTTAAGAAAAATATTAACATTTTGACATAAGCTATATGAAACATTTTCATTCATTTTTTTAAACAAGGAGTATAAATTAAAACAAATATTGTAGCATGATTTCAAGTTTATTAGAATATGTATTTCTTACGTTTCTCAAAGCAATATACAATTTTTTAACAATATATAAACATGTTTAATACTATAAAAAGGACTTTTTTTTTATTAAATGTAATTAAGTAATACTATGTATAACCCTTAGGTACCCTAAATGAAACTAACCAAACGTTAGGTACCCAAAATGAAAATATGCTTAAACATGAGGTACCCAAACTGAAATTACTCAAATCTCAGGTACCCAAATTGGTATTTGGCTGAACCTCAGGCACCCAAATTGAAAATTATCCTTAAATAAAATGCAAGCATAAAAATAAAATTCCTAGTATGGCCTTTCCTAGAATAGAAAATCATATATTCTATTACAAATTCGGAAACAAACTCCTTTGGTCCCTTGAACTTCATAAGCACGCCTCCCAAGGTCACCGACTCTCTCGGAACACCTTTCCGAATGGCACCGTGTTTTGGAAAACCCGGTATTACAAATAATTACAAAATATATAATAAAATTAAAATAATTTCCTATTATACATTTGTAAAATAAAATAATACAATAAAAGCGATACGAGATCACAATAAAATTACAACTGAATCAATATTCCCATATATTTCGGGCAATATCGATTAAAACTAAGGCCATACAAGGATTAAATTACATAGTTCAAAATTACATAAATAAATTATGACATTCATAAAAGAAAATATGACATTCATAATTTAAAAATGCAGCATTATAATATGTATAAAACATGCTCATTTTAAATGCTAAATTGCCCTATTATACGGTTTATATTGTATATAACCCGGTTTTACGGAAATGCGTGATAATAACTTCTTAAAATCACCAAACAGTACTTAAATCATATTTAAGTCCAGGTTAATTATCCCATCTGATTTAGAACTCAAAAAGTAGCCATCACTCAATTTTTGATAATAATTCAACTTGTTGTTGTATAATTGCTCAAAAATAGACTTTAAAATCATATTTAAATCAAATAAATCCAAATTTAATTACAATAATTTCAAAATTTGAATTTTAAATTTTTTTACATTCTGGAACATTTCCATAACACTCATAATGTCAAAAATGAAGGTTAAAAAGTTTGAATCGTTTTTCAGAAAAATCGGTTGCTCTTTATCGGTTTTATCAAATAAAATACATAAAGCATGCGAAAATTAATCAAATTAAATTTTCAACTTTAGATCTGAAATGTGGGACATTTATGCAACCAAAAATAATTTTCTCATGATATGAAAATTATGTTAGCTATATTTTCTAAATAAGTCACTATTTATGCCATTTTTACATTAAAAATTCATAAATCATGCTAGACAAAACACATCATTCTGAAATTTTCCAGTCTGACAGGAAATTATGCATGTGACAACATAATAAAATTTCATGGTCCGATTCAAAGCGGAAGTACTTTTAACCATTTGACCTTCATTTATATCATTTTATCATATAAAAACCATAAATCATGATAAATAAGTCCACTTTATACGAAATTTTACATACAGTAATTAAAATGGATGTGTGATATTATATAAAACTTTCAAATTCAGAAGATATGTCTAACTATTTTTAGCATTTTAAACATCATTTTACTCTTTAAAATTTAATAAAGACACTAAAATTCATATTTGAGCAATATAAATTTCCATAAATCATCAAAATGACCTTAAATATTATTAGGACCAGAATATATTGACATAAAAATGACTTTATGATTTTATCTTATAAAACACAAATTACTAGTTTTCTTTAAGTTACATTAACTCGAAAAAACTATAAATCGATTATGCATGCAACAACCAAAGCTCTTGATACCGCTTATAAGTTTCTTAAACTTGATATAGACATTTCTAATATCATCTTATGAATATTTTACTCATTAAAATAGTGGACCTTATGCATGCATAACTAAAAAATACAAAAATAAGAAGAAACTATTTCCTCACATTGATATGGACGAATTTGGGCACAAGATAGGACTCCTTCCTACTCTTATTCTTGAGCTATAAATCAAAGAATGAACTTCTATTTTCAAACTAGAAACTCTCCAATAAGTTGCACCCAAGACAACTCCCTTTAATCACTATATTAGATACTACACTAGTATAATATAGTAGTCTCCCTTAAAATAACTAATAATCTAATTACTACACTTAGTAAATATTATTAGTAAGGAAAAATGAACTTCAAGTTTATGGTGAAGAACTTCTTAAGTTTTTGTAGTGTGAGAAAGAGGAAAAATAAAGAGAGATCAGCTCACATAATTACTTATGAGATCAATAATTCAATTACGGAGAAAACACCTCTTTATTCAGAAGAGCATGACCGGCCACATACAAGGGTACGGTGAGCATGCATTACTTTTAGTCTTAAATATGTAATAGACTAGGGCTAGACTTAGGTAGGTAATTATTTTGTCTAATTCTCAATTAGAACAACCATAATGACCTAAATCCTACCCTAAAACCCACCAAAACCGGTGCACCCATATAAAATGGACATCCATTTTATTTTTGCATTTAGTCATTTGTCAGATATGTGACATGTGACATTAAATTTTGCTTATAAATGTATATTTAACTAATTTAAATGCAGTTTCATAACAAATAAATTAGACTTAACATTTTAAGTCACATTTTATAATTACATGTAAATAAAATGGGTCATCTCATATTTGGTTAATATAATCTACAACAATTTGTAATTATAATCAACCAATTTTGCTTATCTCAAATGTTTCATAAACAAAATGTCTTCTTAGTAATATAACAATTAAATTACTAAAATGAATCTTATTTAATCATATTACAATAATATATAATTCTCACTTATAATTTAAACTTTGTCCAATTTAAGGGATTAATTAATCTTTATCGCTATACAATTAATTAATGTACATGATTAGGGGATTGTCTTTTAGGTGTGACCTCAAGGGGTCAACTGATCACCACCGTCATCCGACAGTAACGTCAAACTCAAGTGAGCCAATCGTTACCGATTTATGTTGACCAGTTGACTATAATATTCATCATCCCTTTATATTCTTATTATTAAGATTTAATTATGTGATAACACTATTGTTGAGGACACTCACTCCAACAGGATAGGGGTCAACTCAAGTCTAAATTCAAAGCCTAATTTTGGGTTTGAGTTGAAAATTCGACACCATTTCGCTATAATAGCGGTTATGCCCCAGAAAAGCGTCCTTCAGAGACCGTCGCAAGCTGAAAATGTAATGCTACAACAACTTCACCCACTACACAAGGGTTCCGGAACACCGAGTTTCATCCAAAATGAACTACCCTAAGGGGGTTTTTGAAGCGGTTTTCGATTCAGTGAGTATTCGTCTCATATTTTCAAAACTCGACGAAAAGGAAAAACGAATGCATGGCTATATTCCTAACAACGCCAATGGTTCATTTCTAATGTTAATTTCTATCATACAAATAAAGGGAGCAAGAACCCCTAAATTTTCGAGTTCTTTGGGGAGGGGTACCTCAATTTCAAAATCAAAATCAATCAAATATAAGCGATTAAAGCGAGATTGGAATGCATACCTTGGTTTGTCATGGCTTATGGAGCAATTTGATCAAGATTTCAACAAGTATGGTGGAGTTTTGAAGGTTTTGTTTGAGTTTTATGGTTTTCGAATGAATGAAGTGCTTCCGTCTGATCGCGTCTTTTATCAAACATGGAGAAACTCGGGAAGGACCGCAGCAATAGCTGCGTCTCTGCCAAAGGTCGCAGCTCTTGCTGCGCCCTTTCCCCAACAATGTTTCGCCTAAATTTTAAAAGTTGGTTACAAGTTCGTTACTTGTGGGCCCAATTCATATGCGCCTCTTCTCCGACTTCATTTTTTCATGCTTTGGTTCTTTTTCAAGACCCGTGCCTCGGCAGGTTTCGGAACTGTCACGCCATCTCAGCAGAGACCCGTTTTCCGGATATACAATCCCTGGGCCCATTTTTTACCCTCAAGATATTTGTTCGCCACAACCGAGCAGATTCTCAGAACGATTCAATCCTGACGGAATCTTCCACATACTAAGTGTAACACCCCCATAATCCGTTATATTTAAAATAGAGTTTTCATGTAAAATTCGGAACATGGATGTGTCACAATTTAACCAATTGTAGTAGAAGTATTTAAATCATGTAATTCAAAGGGGTAAATGTCCACGTGAATTAAAACCAAAGAGTAAAATTCGGTTACAACCAAATCCAATGTTTGCGGAAGCGAATAAGTTTGATGATGTAGAATAAGGATAATTGTCTAAACATTGGTTTCCAATAAAAACAATAACGCGCGCGCTCTCCCGTGTTTCCCACGTCCTAGTTCCTTAGATTACCTGTCACACGATCTGCTCTCACAATAGTGGTCATAGCAGTTCTAATTAAGAACAAAAACAAAAGAGGGTCAACAATAATGTTGAGTAAGGTAAACAGTCCAAAAGTAAATAAGAGTTTTACTTAAAATTTAGAATTCATAAGAAAGTAGAATATCATTGAGAAGTTCAAGTTTCTAAATAAGAAAATCTGATCCAAAATAGTTAGTCCTTCCAAATCTTAAAACACTTTCCTTCGAAGATAACATTTCTTCAATTTCTTTAGTAAGTAATGAATAGAGGCTATATGGAGAGGATCCCCACGCCCTAGTCCGGATAAGACGGGGTTCACCAAACCATGTACAATAACTGTCCAAAAATCCCGAGTGTGCACACTCCTTTATGGGCCAACCCCAAAGAGGAAGACTAGAGGACGGGGTTCGATCAACAACCCCCACCAAAAGCTCTGTATAGGAGGTCCCCTTTTATTATTTGGGAACAACCTACCTCTCTACCGAAACCGTTCAACCAAAAATCAAAACCCTTTCCAAACAATTAAATCCATTTCTTGAGATTAACCATCTCCATAACTTGTACAAAAGATTAAACGGTTTTGGTTTTCAACTCTAAACAAAGTTATGAGTACTTTATTATAATTCAACACTTCAAAGGATGGAATAACATCAATTATTTTTCAATATTTCATCACAATAATCCAAACTTATAATAACAACCATTATAAACATTATACACAATATAACATTTGAAACAATACTCAATAGTTCAAGAATAGTGTATGGACAAGCGTTTCCCTTACCTTATGAGCTGGTCTAGAAGTTTAAAGTGCTTCTTCTACAAATACCGACTCTACAATATACATAAAGTACTCGTTACTAAATTATTCCAGTCGGTCCTTAACTAGTTCAACTGGTTTTATGCATTTTACTCGGTTTTTGTTATGTTTCCATTTTGAACGTTTTGTTCCAAGTTTTATTCTTAAGAAAGCGAACTAAGTTCATGATCAGAATATTTAAGAGTATTTTATCAATTTGGTGATTTTGGTTTAACAAGTTGTAGCTTATACACTCGGTTTACACAAGTTTACTATCTTATACATACTTTACGATTTTACAGATTCTGAACAGTGACTTAAAAATATCATAACTCCTTCTTTACTTAACTTTTTTGAGTAAAATCAGTGAGGTTGGATTCTTTAAGATGTCCTACAACGTTTCGTGTCATAGCTAAACAGTCCAAAAACAAACCTAAGGCCTCTGAAATTGCTGTTTAGTAAAACATGACGGTTTCCAAGTCACAAAATGTTTTGGGTTGGTTTGGGTGTTTAACTAGTCGAAACATCGGTTTACAAAAAGCCAACATGCATTTTTTTCATTAAAGTTTATCATAGCCAAATATCGAGCATTTATCTTTAGTATAACTTTATTTACTAGTTGTCTATTCGAAAAAGGTAGGTTTTCAACTATCGATTAAAGAACAATATTTTATCATATTTCCAGATTGTCATTATGTGTTGCACAAATCATATAAAATCAAATAATGAATATTCTTGGACGAAACCAACTCCAAAAAGTCTATTATTTAGTAAAAGAGTTCGTCCTGGTTAATCCTTTAAATTACATTTTAAGACTCACACATTGAGGCAAGCATATTCGATTGTCCAGAATCATGTTCTTTTTGTATGATTTTTCATTTGCAAACGACTCATGGGATTATGACAAAATGTTGCACACTGGTGATAGACAGGAAGACCTACGACACATATAATTTTCATAGCAATATAACAAGTCTAAGTCGGATTTTTATTCTGTTAATTATCAACCTCCGGATTTGACACTTTGATGATTGTTATGTGTATAGGTTCTTGCATGCATGTATGAAGACTCTTATAGTTCGTTTTAGGGTTTGTTTTAATCATGATTAAGTGTTGAATGAGAATAAAATGCTAAGAGTTTAGTGTTTTAGCCCTTACAAGGTGAAGAACTTTGTGTATAGGCAATATCCTCCTCCTAGCTCTCTCTTCTTCTTCCTCTTCTCTTTTCTCGGTTCTTCCTTGCTCTCCCTCTCTCTATACTTTGTTTTTTTTTTGTTCCTTTGTTTTGAATGGTAATCTGGTGGGAGGTAGAGTGAGGAGTAAATAGGAGGAGTTATGGGGAAGAGTAAAAGAAGAAGTGTTGGGAAGAGGAGGTGTAAGTAGGGTGGTTATGGGAAAGACAAAAAGAAAAGTGTTGGGAAGGGGAGGTGTAGGTAGGGGCGGCACAAGCATGGGGAAGGGGATCTATTTCCCTCATTATGGCAGCTAGGATTGTGGTATTTGAGTCGGGTTTTCGCGCGACGGAAAAAGACGCGCGAGACGGTGATTTATGCAACTACGAAATGCAATACAATTTCACCAATTATTGACACCAGAATTATATATGTTCTTTCTTGTTTTATCATGGGTGAATTTATTTAAGGATTGTATTTTACTCTCATTTATTCTCAATGTGTGACGATAAAGTTTATTATTAAATTTAGCGACTCAAGGTCGCGGTAATCGCATTGTTACCAAATTTTCCATTTTATCACCTATTGCATTTAGCCTCACAAATATCTTTATTATTATTATTTTTTTTTAAATTCCTTTATATTTTATTGACGGATTTTACGGGTATTACATTAAGTTTCAACACGTGTTTCCCCAACGAGAGTTCGTTTGAAGATAGAGACCGGGCAGATTCTCACATCCAGTGGCTGGCGAGTCTCATTACGCACCTTATCCCCAGCAAATGACGAGCCTCATTACGCATCCTATCCCCAGCGGCTGGCGAGCCTCATTACGTATGCTTTTCAGACGGCTGGCGAGCCTCATGACGCAACCTCAAGTCCAAGTAAGAAGATGCTCATGTATGACTCCTTCTTATGGTTGGCGAGCTTTCATACGTAGTCTAATGGACTTTAAACGACCCTCCCCGATAGTCGGCATACATTAAAATGTTCCCGAGGACAGGTCCTTTGTTCAAACCCCTTGAACCGCCTCGTGTCGCCATAGTCGTCAGGTTGTAATCTTCGATTGACCTGATGGCTATACTTTGACCTTTGCCTTGTCCAAGCCTCAGTCAAAGTGGGGGTTCTGTAGATACCTCGAATCTACACCTTCTGCCAACCACCCAGTGATGATTGGGCCGCATGTTTGATACGCGGAACGATTTGTGACAATTCGTAAGTTTATTGTCAAGTGATAGCTCAAATACTTGTGTCTACCCCTTGGTCGTCATCTACGTGCCGATATGATCGTTTTGACAGTCATTAGAGTCATTTTGGAGTCCGGGTAAAAAACCGCTTCATTTTCTATAAACCGTCTTGTAAAACTGTGTCTGAACGCTCGAGAATATTCCGGATATTTCAAATGTTTCAAAACTTATCTTTTCTCGGTAAAATATATTCATATTTTATTTAGAAGAGTATTCGGAATCTACCGCAATTCCATAAAGAAAAGCGTAAATCTTTCTTTCAAAGTAGGAAACTGCTCGGGAAATTACGCAGCAGAAGCTGCCCCACTTCCAAGAGTCGCAGTGCCTGCTGCGCCTCTATCCCAGCTCTGTTTGCCAGTTTCCAGAATATTTTCTTGATTTCTTTCCGTGTTCGAGTTATTCCAAAACTCTTCGAATTTCTCCCTATCTAAGGAGATGTTCGTGCACACTTTCAAGGCACGCGAGTGTTCCGCCCCTTCTTTTCTCTCTCTTTTCATTCTAGACCTTGCTCTAAGCATTTTGACAACTATGTGCTTGATCAATCAACCACGTAAGCTCAGATCCTTCTAGGTTCCCGTCACGTTATTGCATTGACCTACCAATTTGACCAACTCAACAGTAATCAATTTTAATTAATCAATCATTCCTCTTACGAGGGCACTTTCTTTACATTCGAGTCGAGCTATCGCTAAATCGTTAACTTTAGTTCATATTTCGTCTCGTCAACATGTAACTCTGAGGGTGTAATAATCCCGTCTTGTATTTTGTTTTTTATTTTATTTATTTCATCTAATGTAAGCTTCATGTCAGATTTATGGTCAAAACCTTTTCAAAACCATTATTAGTTTTTATTATTTCTTATAAATCGTCTTTCATAATAACTCCATATTTAGATAGTTTGTCTTGACTTGGATCCCTAATAATCGATATTAGTGGGTTTTTTTCATCTATCAAATTGTGTCTTTAGAGGTTAAATTTGTTCATATCAAATCTCTAGATTCAATTCGTCTTTGATATAATTAGAGTAATTAATATGACTTAAATCACTTAAACTCGACTTATAAATCATTAATAAATCGTAAATCACTAACAAACACTAACTGTTTACGATTCTGGCTTCACAGCCAGAATCCATCTCGAGAACAGACGCAAGGTCTGATGCGCCTCTTCCAGAGGACGCATGACCTGCTGCGCCTGTTCCGGGATGGTTTCTGTATCTGAACTTCCTGTTTCGCTTTGACGTAGTTTAATTAGGTAATAAATTGACTATTATTCATATCATCGTTGCTAATCTGATTCGTTTTAGTTTTATTAATTCTTTTCTTTATTTCAATCATTACCTTAAGATTTTGGTCGAAATTGTTCATCTATCATGACCATGGGTTATTCTAATCATTTTTTTTTGTCAGCAAGGGGGTTTAAGTGAAAAGTCCCAATAATTTCCTAGTATTCTCTTTATTTCAGTAATATCATATTCCTTTCTTTTGTAGTTCCATTTATATATGATCTTCCTCGTTTGTTTCTGACAAAATATATGTGGTTAATATTAATTAATATCTTTTCTCCCTTTAGTCAATCTCATTATTTTTCTTATACCCATTATCCTCATTATGAAGAGAGAAAGAGGGTACTTTAATTTGACTGAGATGAACATAAAGTTGATGATTCATGAATAGTTTATAAGGTTGTCGGAAGGTGGCACGCAATAAAGATGAGAAAGAAGATGGAAAGGGAGATTGATATAGTTAATGTGTTGATATTGTTTGGAAGAGACTTTTGATAAGGTGTTGGGTATGGATAAGAGTTTTTTCATATTTTGTTGGGTGAATAAAGGGAGAAATATGAGTTAAATGTGAAAATTTAGAAAAGACCAGGTTAATGCCAAAAAGTTTATTTTTTCGCCAGAAATGGATTTTTTGTAGTCTAATACAAAAACAAGAAATGGAAGGTAGCTGAAAGCCAAAAAAAATATGAAAGGAAGTTGTTCAAAAATGACCCTAAATAAAAGGTAGGTTCTTACCAAAAAAACCATAAATATTATTGTAATACTTGTTTTATTTATGGAAATATCTTATAATGATATCTCATTTGCTTTAGGGAATAGCTTAAATTTGCTTGATATGATTTTCGACTTTTTACAAGTATCTCCCTTTTTTTTAGACATCTATACACAAGTATCTCCCATTATTTCCAGACATCTATGTATATATACAGATTTCGCTCTTAACGTTGATACTCAAGGTATATTCAATATATGAAAAGTGAGAATTAATCATCGTGATTTTGAGGCAAAATATTATAGTGTTTTTAAACAGTAAACACTATGAAATTCCGGTCACAGTATCATTATTTGTACACACTGTGAACTTTTGGTCATAATTTCAGTATTTTGTGAACACTATGTTAATAATATAAAATCAAGTCCTCCACAAAGCAAAGTACCAAGTCAACAACGGCAATAACAATTGCCTATTCAACCTCCTTGATTCCCTCCTACTACTTGTATGCTGTTGGTAGTTTTAATAATGTAAATTCCTAGTTTGTAGCTATTAGTTAATAGTAGTCTCCTAGTTTGTAGCTATTAGTTTATAGTAGTTTGTTTAGCTAGGCTCATATATATATATACGTAGGCAATGTATCAGATTACCAACTTAGATTATCAATACAACATCTTATTCTTCATATGGTATCAAGAGACTAACCGATCCTTCCGATCACGCAAAATCTAAGTGTCTCGAATCATATACACACTCACTCGGTTTTTCTGTTTCTTTCTCTTCATCCGTCCTTATGGCCAATCAACTCCAACTCGTCAATAACGTTGAACCAACCTCACCCATCACCTTCGTCACTCTTCCTAACTGTATCCAACTAAAAGATACTATGACCTTTCGTCAATGGCGGTTCCAAGTCAGCGCTGTCATGAACGGGTTGCAATTATTCTCGTATCTTGATGGCTTAAAACCTGGCCCTCCCAAAACTATCACTCAAAATCCGACTCCACCCGCTACTGCCCCCACCGTCATTGACAACCCTGCCTACTCGGCATGGTATCGTCAAGACCAACTTGTTCTTGGCGCTATCACGGGTACTCTATCTCCACCCATTGCAGGTCTCATTGTTAATGATGAGACTTCTCATGCAGCCTGGACTACCCTTCTTCGTACCTTTGCAAATTCATCTCGCGGTCACCGCTTACAAATCAAAGATAGTCTTGAAAATATTAGCGACACTGATGATATGTCCATTACCGACTACATGACTTCTATCAAAGAATGTACCGATGATCTTGCCCAACTCGAACATCCTATAGATGTCGACGATATCACAAATAAAATTCTGAACGGCCTTAACCAAGAAAGTATCGTTCTATTATTGACTCCGTTCGTGCTCGTGATACTCCTATTTCAGTCGAGTCTTTACATGAAAAACTTATCCAAAACGAGTTACGTGTCAAAAACAAACCCGCTGTCACAACCTTTCCTCCCTCTGCTAATGCAGCTTCTTATCGTCCGAACTACCAAAATCGTTCCACCTATCAACAACGTCCCAATAATCAATCCGTCACTCCCAACTCATCTGACAATACCCCAACCTATAACAACCCCTACCGCGGTCGATGTCATTTCTGTGATCGTCAGGGGCATGTTGCCTCTGATTGTCGCGACTTTAAACGTCAATACCAAAATGTCGTGTTTCCAACTCGTCAACCTCGCTCATCTCAGCCTCAAGCCCACACGGCTGCCTCCTCTGCCACGGCTCCTCCGAAGTCGTGGGTCGTTGACAGCGGAGCGTCTCATCACATCACTGATGACTTGAATACCCTCTCGCTTCATTCCCAATATGAAGGCCCTGATGACCTTTCCATTGGTGATGGCTCGCCCCTCCATATAACTCACACGGGTTCTTTTACTATCTCATCTTCCTCTCAATCTCTCGTCTTTCATAATGTCTTAGTTGTCCCAAAAATTTCACGAAAACTTTTTTCTGTCTCTCAATTTTGTTATGATAATAATGCTTATGCCGTTTTCTCACACTCGTCTTTTTTTATTAAGGATATTCAGACGGACAGGCTTCTTCTTCAAGGTCCACTAATTGATGGCATGTATGTGTGGACTCCCTCTTCGCCTCACGCAAATTTAGCTATCACTCCAGGACGATCTTTGTGGCATCATCGTCTTGGGCATCCCTCCAACAAAGTTCTCCAAGTTTTAAATTCCAAATTTCAATTATGCATTTCCCATTTCGTTGATTGTATTGCTTGTCACGTTAATAAAAGTCACAAACTTCCGTTTTCTACATCTACACTTGTCTCAAACTCTCCTCTCGATTTAATATTTTCCGATGTTTGGAGCTCACCGATTGTGTCATCCGAATCCTATAAATACTATGTCATCTTTGTCGATCACTATACTCACTATATATGGCTATATCTGATCAAACAAAAATCCGACACCGCCTCTACATTCATCAAATTTCGAGCTATTGTCGAAAAACATTTCAATAAACCTATTAAACGATTTTACTCGGATAATGGTGGTGAATTTATTAAACTCACGAGTCATCTAAATATAAATGGTATTACTCATCTCACATCTCCCCCTCATACACCCGAACATAATGGGTTTGCTAAGCGTCGACACCGTCACATCGTCGAGACGGGTCTTGCCCTTCTCACGCATTCTCAACTTCCCACAACTTTCTGGCCTCACGCCTTTACCACAGCAGCGTATTTAATTAATCGTCTCCCTACCTCCACTCTTAAATATCAATCTCCCTATTATACTATTTTTTCTCGAGAACCCAATATTTCCAAATTACACAGTTTCGGGTGTCTTTGTTTTCCTTGGTTACGTCCCTACACCACAAATAAATTACAACCCCGCTCCGTTCAATGCATCTTTCTTGGTTACTCTCTCACATAAAGCGCCTACCTGTGTTATGACCCTCTTACATCACGGTTATACACATCCCGCCATGTCCATTTCCTTGACGATGAGTTTCCCTACTCTCGCCTTCTTCAGCTCAAAACGACTCCACCTTCCATCTCCTCCTCGACATGGTGCTCTCTGGTCCTTCCTGCTAAGCCCGACTCCACTTCTCCTGCCTCTCTCACACCCGAACCCGCCTCTCCTGCCTCTGTCACTCCTGATCTGACATCACCCACCTCGCCCTCTTCCCCTGTTTCCATCTGTGACAGCCCTACTCCTCCATCCTCTCCGCCCCCTCCTCCACCACCTCCCCCACCACCCCCTCCTCCTACTCATCACCATGCCACTCGCCTCAGTCACAACATCACTGTCCCAAATTGCCGCTATGCCAAACATGTCTCCCTACCCACGTCCTATGCCACTCCGAACACAGTTAAGAAAGCCCTTGTCGATCCTCTCTGGCGAGAGGCTATGCAAACTGAATTTGATGCATTAATTCGCAATTCGACCTGGTCACTCGTCCCACCTCACGATACCCATAATATTATTGGCTGTAAATGGGTATTTCGTCTCAAATACAATCCGGATGGTACACTTAAACAACATAAAGCTCAACTCGTGGCGAAAGGCTTTCACCAACGTCCGGGTCTCGATTATTCCGAAACTTTCAGTCCCGTTGTCAAACCTACTACAATCCGTCTAATTCTCTCTCTCGCCGTTACTAATAATTGGTCCTTGGTCAAATCGATATCAATAACGCATTTCTTCAAGGAACATTAACCGAGTCCGTGTATATGGTTCAACCACCAGGTTTTGCTAATCCTAAATCCCCTGACTATGTTTGCAAATTAAGCAAGGCTATTTACGGTCTCAAACAAGCACCGCGTGCTTGGTATACCGAACTGAAAAATTATTTAATCTCCTATGGATTTCGAAGCTCTATTTCCGACCCGTCTTTATTTATTTCACTCACTGCTAAAACTAATCTATTTGTTCTTGTTTACGTCGATGATATTATTATTATAACAGGTCCGAATTCCGCTAATGTTCTCACATTTATTCAAGCAATATCCGCCCGGTTCTCATTGAAGGATTTGGGTCCTTTATCGTACGTTTTGGGTATGGAGGTCACACCTACATCATTCGGACTCCACCTCAATCAGTCCAAGTATATATCCGACATCCTAACTCGTTTCCATATGCTGGAATGCAGTCCTGCCACTACTCCAATGCTTTCCCATCCGCCCCTTGTCCGTGAAGATACTCAACCTATTGTTAATGCCACTGATTATAGGGCGATTGTGGGAAGCTTACAGTACTTGACTCACTCGGCCAGACATCGCGTTTCCGGTAAATAAACTTGCACAATTTCTCACGCATCCGACTTCTACTCATTGGTGTGCTTTGAAACGTCTCCTTCGTTTTCTCAAGGGCACGCTCAATCAAGGTATTCATTTTCGCAAAGATAATTCTTTCAATTTACATGCTTATTGTGATGCCGATTGGGGTGGCGATCGTGATGATTATTTGTCTACTACTGGCTCTATTGTGTTTATCGGTCAGCACCCTATTTCTTGGTCATCAAAGAAACAACGTGCTTTATCAAGATCATCTACGGAAGCCGAATTTCGAGCCGTCGCAGATACTACAGCTGAAGTACTATGGCTTAAGTCTCTGCTCACCGAATTGGGTATCTCTCTGCCTAAGACTCCAGTTATTTTTTGTGACAACCTTGGGGCGACTAATTACTCGGCAAATCCTATCTTCCATTCACAAATGAAACACCTTGCTCTTACCTTTCATTTTGTCCGGGAACAAGTTCATCTTGGAATCGTTCGAATTCAACATATTAATGGTGACGATCAAATTGCCGACACCCTCACCAAGCCACTGTTAAAACCGCGTTTTAATTCGTTAGCTATCAAGATTGGACTCAAACTCCGACCGTCCATCTTGCAGGAGCGTGTTAATAATATAAAATCAAGTCCTCCACAAAGCAAAGTACCAAGTCAACAACGGCAATAACAATTGCCTATTCAACCTCCTTGATTCCCTCCTACTACTTGTATGCTGTTAGTAGTTTTAATAATGTAAATTCCTAGTTTGTAGCTATTAGTTAATAGTAGTCTCCTAGTTTGTAGCTATTAGTTTATAGTAGTTTGTTTAGCTAGTCTCATATATATATACGTAGGCAATGTATCAGATTACCAACTTAGATTATCAATACAACATCTTATTCTTCATACACTATAAGTGTTGTACGGGCTTGAAAAACAATATACGATCTTGAAAAACAAAAAAAATACGATCTTGAAAAGTGTACATTATTTTGCTTATGATTCAAGGTCATGAGTATCATGCCAAATTCACCAAAATTCCATTGTACATTTGATCAAGCACCCTTAATTTTAATGCAGAGCACCAAAATTCCATTGTACATTTGATCAAGCACCCTTAATTCGTGTGTGTTTTCTTAAACATTCGGATCAAGATACAAAAACCAAAAGTATACTACAGTTCTTCTTGAGATCTCTTCCAAACAAACCGTTTAGAAACAAACGCATAGACCACCAAATTCAAAGAACAAAATCCCGCCACAACCCAATAAAAATGATCTAGATGAGCTCGATTAAGGTTATTTGTTAACCACGTCTCGCCCATCCTGGAACTAATTTCTTGCACAAGCGATATGATTACGCTACTTATCATAGCTCCGATTCCTATGGCACCATTAGTAAAGGCCGAGCCCATACTCCTCATATCCTCCGGCATTTGATCATAGAATATTTCTTGTATACCAACGTACGTGAAAAACCCACTTAGTCCCATAATCACAAATTGTGGGATTAACCAACGTACACTCATAGGGATAGTAGCCTTGGGATGATCAATTAGTCCATTCTTAGTCGCAATGTCGACCCTCTTTGTCTCGACCAAGGCAGCTACCACGATTGTAAGCACCGACAATGTTAACCCAATCCCGATTCTCTGAAGGGTATTTATCCCGGTAGGGCATTTAGTTAGTTTTCGCATTGTAGGAACAAAGATTTTGTCGTAAATGGGTACCGCAATTAGGATTGTGATACTTTGGAGAACTTGTAAAGAGGCTGGTGGGATCTTGAATTTAGGGCCAATTGAACGGTTCATGGTAGAGGCTTGCTTAATGAAAAACGTGTGAACTTGAGCTACAACAATTGCATATGCAAATGTGCAAATCCAAATTGGGATTAAACGAAGAATGAGTTTGACTTCTTCTACTTGGTTTTGTGAGCAAAGTCTCCATGGATCCCTTATTTTGTTCTCTGCGTCTTGGTCGTCTATTATCATTGCCTTGTCAAGAAATCTGGAACCACTTGCTAAATTAGTTCAACTATATACATTTCAAATCATCCTCTTTTAATTTTTATCACCAGTTTAATATGGAAGAATTCTAAAGATATTCTCATTAATTATAGTAAAACAATTTTATGAGTTAAGTAAACTGAAGCTCAGTAAATGATATCATTCTTTCAGGTATATGGAGCAACATATGTACCGAGTATATTGTATAGTTATTGAAATAAAGAAAACAAAACAAAAAAATAAAAAATAAAAATAACTACTCACTACATCTTCACTTGCGTTTTCTTTTTCTTAGTCAAAATTATTAATTTCATAATTTCTATCTAATTATACCAAAATTTATAAAGTTCAAGGTTCATATTTATCAAACTATAGTGTAAATATAATTGTATCATACGGTAAATATTACGTTACATAATAGATATATATTCATCAAGCTATACTGCTACACTAAATTCCAAGTCAACTTAATAGTATCAAATGGCTAATATCAGATTACATAACACATATTCATCAAACTACATTATAATATTGCCTAAACTCAAAAATATATGAGTGTCGCCTGATAAATATCACACTACATTATCATAATTACTAAAATATAAAATGAATATTATATTTCTATATGATGAATATCCCAATGAATAACACATATACATTGATTTACACAGTGAATATGATAGTGTCATAAAGTTGGTAATCGTTTTCTCTTTAGTATGCACTAACGCGTTTGTTGATTGTGATAAGTTGTTTTACACGTACTTGGATCGAATATCACGAACTTAACATTTTGATGATCAAGGAGTATCCTTTACCCAGGATCGAAGACTTGTTTGGTTAAACGAAGGGTGTTGCATCCTTTCAAAAGATCATTTTAATTCTTAGTATAATGTGTTCCATTTTCTTAGTGTTGGTACGTACAACAACTTCCCCATTCTCTTCTAACATCATGGGAAGAATACTTTTTGGTGGCATTTCGTTTGTGGATTTGTTAATTTCGAAGCGATTCCTATTCACTCGTGTCTTTACATCTTTCATTCCTTGTTGGAGGTTATATTTCGACTATCCTCCATGACTTACTATTCGTGTATCCCTCCTTGTAGATGATTTCCCTTAACCTCGTGTTATAAACGGTTTAGTTTAGAATGAATTAAAAAATGAACAATAGTGTGTGGAAATTAGTCACCCTTAGTAACGAGTGCATGAATTGTTTAATTAAATTGGAGAGTTATGATAATAAGTTCAGGTTCTTTTCAGCTCTATTCAGTTTAGTTCAGTTCTGCTCAGCTTCATTTAGTTTAGTACAGTTCAACTCATCTTCATTCAGTTCAGCTAAGTCCAGTTCAGTTCAGCTCAGCTCTATTCAGTTCAGCTTAGTTCAGTTCAGCTCTAAAAAGCCAGAAAGAACAAGGCTTAAGTATATTTGAGTCCTAGAACACGAAAAATATCTATTTTGGGTTAAGCATTGCTTTGTTTAAACTTTGAAGGGAGAGTGTAATGTAGGATAAACCCTTGGATTTAGTAATTGACTCTTTTGGTAGATAAGTTATGTGGAATCCGTTATTTGTGAGCTACCTTGTGGATCCAGCAAAGTATGTAACCCAAACCCGAATTAACCCTAAATTACTTTGGAGTTGGGTCAACAATGCTCTGGTCATTTATGAGTTGGGTTGGGTCAATAAAAGGTTTGGGTCACATTTGAGTGTTGTAGTTCGGGTCTACTTTAGGTCTCAGTTAAGCTTTTTTGGGTTTGGTTGATTTTGCTAGTAGCTAACATCTTTAAATTACTAACTTAATAAATGTTCTATTCGACCACTCAGCTAGAGTAGAGTCTTTGAAGTTAATTGACATAATAACATAAATGTTAGTAGATTATATGAAGCAAAATTTAAATGTGAGAGGCTAGTTGTTCAAATAAGGTTAATATAAGATAGACTTACAAAAATTTTAAAAATTGAATATCAAAACTGTATTTGTTTTGTCGTTATCATAATAAGTTATTTCCTCTGTCCATATCAAATGTTATTGAGTAATAAACGTTGAAATAGAAATATATATTTATTTCTATTTTATTTTTTTATATGGTTTAGACACTAGGTAAGTGAACTTGTGATAGGACAAGTGGACTTCTGAAATAACCCAACACTTCATCAAAATTTTGTTTTCCCTCTATTTTTCATTTTCTTGGTTTTTGTGTTCAAATGCATAGATAAGAAATGATCAGTACAGAGAGAGTATAATAATAAATATTAGGTAGTATATGTTTTTTTAGAAAGGAAAACGGGCAGAATCAGATATTTGACCCGAATCGAAAAAGCTTAACCGAGACGTGAAGTTGACCTGAACTACAACACTCAAATGTGACTCAAACCCGAATTGACTCGACCCGACCCATAAATGACCCGAGTTTTGTTGACCCATAATTAACCATATCCGAAACTACCTAACCCGCAAATGAATCGACAAAACACAACTTAAGTGACGCCAAAAGACTTGCAATGACTAATTCTAAATCGTGATATGTACTACATTATTTACGAAAGTAAAGAAGAGGAAACTATAAACACATAATACTCCAAAACAAAATTAGGTAATACTCCAAAATGTACATTTTTCCCTTTTAAACATTGATCCTTTAATGACCCGCCCTAAATAAGTCGACCAACATGACCGAACAAGACCCGAAAACGAATTGATCAGATCAAACCCAAACTAATCTTTTAATATGACACACCCAGATTGACACGCCCGCAAAATCCGCCCAGCTCAAATCTGACCCGACTGAACCTTTCACCAAGTGTACTCAGACCTCTCTTAATCGTAAATCTATCTACATCCTATCCTCCTGGTAGATCTTTATTCTCCCTCTTTGTGAGAGTCTTGTTCTCATTTATGGTAGAATGCATGTTTCTATCTTTCTTTATGAGAGTTTAGATTTATTATTAAAATGACTAAGCACAAGATTGTCAACGTCTTTATAGTTCTTCCAATAGTGATGTTGTTAATGTCAGATCAACATAATAACAATACTACTCCGTATCTCGGATTCAATTACCCTATGAGGAAAAGTCGTGGTAATAATAGCAACGATACAATAGAGATACAAGAATGTCATATACTCGTATGTACCTTCTTGAAATAATCTTCTTACTATACTTTTAGTTCTTTGTCATACTAAAAATGGTTTGTTTACTTTCCTTTTTCAATTTCTAAGAACTATTGATTTTTGTGTAACCTTTATCCAATTTTATCTACTTTCATTATTCAATTATAAAAATTTATTTATGTGCAATTTAAAAAAAGACGATAATTTTGGGATGAAGGAATGATGTTACAACTTTAATTTTTGTTACTAAGAACTCATTTCAATCCAATTGAGTGGAAACACGTTCCATTTTCGAGTTATCTAATCAAATAGTAACATTTTTTTATTTGAGAAAAACATTCAGAACCTTAGCCTCTCAAAGTTGTTATACTTACTTTTTAAGATTAAGATTCTCTTTCATCTTGAATCTTTTCACATTCTCTATTTTATCAATTTTATCCTTCATATTTTTCTTCTACGTAAAATGTTGTAGAAAGCGTATATTACCAATTAACTGGATTAGATGGAGTATTATATATTTGTTAGCTTAATATTATTCGTAAATGTAAATATAGCTTTTAACTATTTAACTCACAATCGAGTAAAAAAAGTGCTCCATGTAGTTTCTGTAACAAAGGGTTAAATAATCTTATGCTAGATTTGTTGCATGAACATTAGATTACCTGAATTGATTGGTACGTGCCAATTTGTGAATTTCCAAACCACCAAACCCGTTATCGTCAAAACACAATCCATGGCCAGTATCCAAATTATTGAAATCCCGCTTTTTATAGGCAGCAACAGCTACTTGAGCCATCCGAGTAAACGGACTACCAACAGGTCGCTCTTTCCTGTAGGTGTGGCTTCCAATGATAAACACGAGCAACGCCAACCCAGCACTAGCGGTTGGTATACTAAACCCGATAGTCCAACTAATGTTATCCTCGACGTAGGTAACAATTAGAACGGCCATCATTCCACCAGTAGAAATCCCAAGGAACCACCAGTTGAAAAAGGAGCTCTTGATCTTTTTCTGCTCAGGTGTGTCCTCGTCAAATTGATCGGCAGCAAAAGTTTGGATGCATGGTTTGTGGCCACCTTCCCCGGTGGCTGTTATGTATAGCCCCGTGAAAAAAAGCGGCATTATTACGTCGTGTGGTATTTTTGAGGATGTTGATATAGTAATTAAAGCCAATCCCTGTTAGTTTGTTCCATAATAAAAAATAGTCAGGCCAATCTAAATGTATCAACTTTTTTAGTTTCTTATAAAACAGCCAAAAATTTTAAAGGTTAGCAAAATGAGTCAATAATGTAACTATCATGGCCACCGACCTAGGTGCGGTAAGTCTGGTCAGAATGGGAAGGACTGACGGTAGGGATGTCATTCGCGACGAATGTATGTAGGCTCTCTCGCACTACATCGGGCAAATGAGTCATTTAGTTCAGTTTATGATCGAGTACAATTAGTTCGGTCTAAATCAGGCTGACCATATATATTTTTTTATTTCAATTCGATTTCGGTCAGGTTCATTTCGATTGACCACTTTGATAGGTATGTGCTTGTTCGAGTCGGTTAGGGTTCGAGCCGGGTCAATATCAATTCAATTGGGTTTCTACCTTTCAGGTCATAGTTTTTTTTTAAGCAAAGGGTCCAAAAGTTAGTTTAAATGTACGTTATGCTTTTCAGTTTAAATTTATTAATCATAATATCATTAAAAAATAAATAATCAATGGAAAAACACCAAAAATTTAAGTGTTTTTGTTTGAAACATAACTTAAATTTAGGTCCGCCGATTGAGTTCTTATCGCTTCAAATATATTTCGATTAGATATCATTCGGTCTTATTGAACGCGATTTAGTTACGGTTCGAAACACATTAAATTGGGTTTCACTTACTATTCTAGTTAATCATATCGGGTGTTCAATAAGTTATCAATTTAAATCTTTAAATTAGTCTTTTTACCCATGAAAATCATGGGTGCGTTTGACGTTAATTGTGTAAACTAACGCATCAACATAACATCATTAGTGTTGGACATGTTGACATCTTTTTACCTTGTATAGTGTCTTATTATTCTATCTCACATGAATTATGTTTTTATAGGAATAACCAGGTAAGTATATTGAGTAATGTATTAATGTAACTTACCACATTTTTAATGAGTATATTGGGAATTGCCCTGGGATACAAAATTAACCATGTTCGTAGGTTGTTTACTTGTTTAATTTCAACATTGACTAATATTTTCTTACACAAAACAATCTTAAAAACATGTGGTTGTATTAGTATTTCTACTGTCACAATTTTAAGACGTCCCATAATATAATTTGAGAATATTACGAAATAATACTCACATTAACTGGACGTTGAAGCTAATCCTGTAAAATCCTAACATTACTATTAATATTATCTATCAAATTTCTTGGTTTTCTTCAATTATGTATTCAAATTTAATTGTATAACACGTATCAATTTGTTTATTAATTGAAAATTGTTAATTAAATCAAATTTGTTTTTTTTTTCATTTTTCGGCATTTTTTCGTTTTATTCAGGGTTTGAAATTTTGTAGTGTTTGCTTTACTCGTCGACGGTGTGTCCGAGTCAGCATTAAGGTCGTGTCGCTAGGAAGGGTGGCTGCTAGTAGACCTGGCAAACGGGTCAACCGGGTCGGGTTCGGGTCGGGCCAGTTCGGGTCGGGTCAGTTCGGGTCTTTCGTTGATTTCGGGTTAATTCGGGTCGGGTCAGGTCATTTCGGGTTTCGGGTTTGTTTCGGGTTAGTTGTCGGGTCCGTTTCGGGTCAACCGGGTCGGGTTATTTCGGGTCGGGTCATTTTCGGGTCAAAGAATAAGAGACAAAAGGCCATTTTAAGTCTTTTCGGTTCAATTAAAGTTATGTTTTATCGGGTCATTTTCGGGTTGAGTTGTTTTGGATCGGGTTATTTTCGGGTCGGGTCAGTTACGGGTCAAGAAAGATCGGGTCATGTTCGGGTCGGGTCGGGTCTAATCGGGTTTCGGGTCACATTCAGGTGTTGTAGTTCGGGTCAATTTCGGGTTACGGGTCGGGTCATTCGGGTCGCGTCAATCGGGCCGGGTTGCTTTTGCCAGGTCTAGCTGCTAGGCGTGGGGGGGGGGGGTATCATATATAAGGAGGGTACACGCTGAGTTGTGGTGAGTAATGGGAAATATACCCTAGTTTGCTTAAAGGGACATGTCGGTTTAGTGGTGGGTTGGGCGGGGTTGATGGGTTGGTGGTTGGGTGTGAGAGGGTGGGCGCGTTGGTGGTGAGGTAATATATTTTTTTGTATATTTGTTAAGAAACAAACCTCTAATTTTTATTCTCTCTCTAGTATGATTTTGTTTTTTTTTATCTTACATTTATATGTTTTTTTTTTCATTTTTTTATTACTTTTCTTTGTTTTTACTTATTTTAGCATGTCATTCTTTAATTTTTTTGCTTTATTTCTTTTTTAACTTTTTTTTTCTCGTCGCAATATATTTTTTAAGATAACGTGGTCTGGATGACTTCCCTTGTAGTATATTATTATACTTTCAGTATGATATATTAATTTTTCCACTCTATATAATACTTGAGGTATATTAAATGAACAAATAAGTTGCATTATTTTTAGGATCATTCTTTGTATCCAATGAAGTAAAAATTAGAATTATGCGACACGATTATTATTTGTCTTATATAACTTGTTCTAACAAAAAACCTAAAAATATATAAGTTATTACTCTCATATTTAATTGTTATTCAATTTGCTTTTAAGAATAGAAAAACAATGTTTCTTATATTTAATGTTATAAATTCTGTACAAAAATTCATTTTATAAAATGAAGGTGATGTGGCATTTTAAAACACTCATAAAAAGGGGAATGGTGCATTGTGATCAATTGTCTTGCCTTTCTATTATATTTATAGATAGATGTTTTTTCGAGGGTCGAGTTTTGTTTTACCAGGTCTACTTGTAGCCACCAAACAAAACTCATACCTATATCCACCTCATCACCCATGTCGGCTACAAATTTCAAACCCTTATCAACGTAACCGGGTCAAATCTAAACTTGTACCATCCTAATTTACCTACTAATCCCATCTCTAGTTTTATTCGTAGTTTTTATTTAAAAAGGCTAGTCTATTCATTGTGAATTATTTTATTATTAATTCCTCGGCCTCGCCAGCAATGACAGTTTAAAATTCTTTACCCACATCAACTGTAACACCCACGACTTTAGTATTTTGAATTTAATAATATTTAATTATTATTAGTTTTAGTTTTAGATTAGAAATTTCGTAGTTGGGTTAAATCTGTGTATAATCTGTCAATTCCGAGCCCATATTCGGGTTCTACTCGGAAAACTAAGTGGGTTGAGTCTCAAACTTTCAAACAATAAAACTCTCATAATTCTTTCATTTCTCACTCAATTTCCTTGATTCTTCTTGCTTTCTTCGTCTTTTCTTTTCCTCTTTCTTTTATGGTAAGAAAGATTCATGTTTGCATAACTTTGAAATCTTATCTTTTTCTTAAGAACTTGAATTCAACTCAAGTTTGTATTTTTGTATGTAGGAGGAGACCTTGAGGACCTAGATAAGGACTACTTTTTTATTGAAGAAGAAGAAGAAGAAGAGTGAAGAGCTATCAAGGTAACGTAGATGAGTTACTCGATGTCACATCTTATGTGTTTAGGATAGATTTTCACATGAGATATTAGTTAATTATATTATTTTAGAATGATTATGTGTTTACTACTCATTTATATGTTGGATTTCATCTTATATGTTTAACTTGTGCAAGTTTTTGTTAGTGTTGTTGAATTTCCTCTCATATGCTTAAACTAGTGGAAATTGGT
>JAIUZE010009427.1:0-16719 GCA_022085475.1 Heliosperma pusillum | reverse complement strand
TTTATGTAGTATTGACTTACCTTTTATTTAATTAGTTATTTGTTTTTATTGGTTTGTTGATTTATTTACTTTTATTTATATTATTGTTGTATTGGCCACAACATGAAAACCCTAAAATTTTGTCTATTTAAACCCTTTACCCAACAATTTATTTCCACACAACTCACTATCTTCTCTCTCCTCTTAAAATATATTACTCCTCTTATACTACACTTTAATCATGGTGATGACTAACATTCAATTAGTGAATTATTATCAAAATAAAATTAACGAGATAGTTAACGAGTTTCCCTTACTATTCGACCGCCTAATGATTGTTTTGAATAATCATGTACTTAATAATTTCATTAGTCGTCACAATCCTCCCCTATCTTCGCTTCAACTAATGCATGGACCTATTTACGGTCTGAACAACCCTTCCATTCACCCTAGGAACGTAACAGAAGGTATGGTTACTTTTAATCCATTGTCTAATTTTTCCTTTCAAAAAAATTGCAAAAATTATTATGAAGTTTTGTTTTTGTATTTTCAGAAACTGTCATCTTGAAGCGATGTGAGTGGGAGAAAGTGAAGTTGGAGATAGTTGAACTGTTTAAGAGGTGTTTGACAGTTATCCCATATAGGACCTTACACTCTCTATGTGAAGGGGACGGCCGGATGTTCGTGGGGCCATTCAGAGTCTTAAAACCTTTGAAATGTATGTAACTTACATAGAGGAGGAGTTTTATAGGCCTAATGGTTCTTCTTCCGAAGGATATTCAACTGATTAAGTGTTAATGAAATGTATTTAACGATGATTAATTGTTGGTTCTGCAAAAAATCGTTGTAATATTTATCAGTTTTTAATTAATGAATAAAGTTGTTAGTTGAGTTGTCACATCATGATCAGAACTTTATTAAAGTCGTCAGTTGAGTTGTCACATCATGCTCAGAACTTTATTAAAGTCGTCAGTTGAGTTGTCACATCATTTTCGGAACAAATTCCCAGCCTGACCTCTATATAAAGAGCTCACTCCACCATCATTTTTCACAAAACTTACTATCTCATCTACTATCTCCCTAAAACCTCATCTACCATCATGCCTATGAACGATGTTGAAGAGGTTAATTTCATACAAAATAGAATTGATGAAATTGTTAATGAGTTTCCTTCAATATTTCGCCGTTTACTAATCGTGTTTAATAATAATATCATTTGGGATTTCATGAACCGTTATGAACCTAATCTCGTATCACTACCACAAATGATGGGTACTCCCTATAAGACAAATTACCCTCATATTCCTGAAATGAATATAACAAAAGGTAAAATTTCTGTCAACTTTAATTTCAAACCTTAATAATATCATTTGTTTACTTACATAATTAGTTGTTACCATTTTATGTTGTTGTTTAGAATTTGTCCTTCTGAAAAGGGATGAACTAAAGAGGATCGAGGCGGAGTTGATTGAATTTTTCAAAAGATGTGAAACCATCATTCCATCCATGACACTACATCAGCTTATGCAGGGTTACCAGGGTGATGGTCAGATATTCCATGGCCCGCCGGAGCCAATTTTTATATATCACATTTATACCGGCTACTTGGGGGAGGAGTTATTCAAGCCAAAGGAATATTCATCAACAGATTACTCCACTGATTAGTCTTACTAAAACCGACTGCGTGTGTTTAATGAAAAAATGTGGTGATGATGGTTTCGATTGCAACATGGGTATTTTAATCGTTTCTTCTATGTAATGTAATTTTAAGACTTATGTCAGCTTTATTCGAGTACTTTATTAATAAATGTCAACTTTATTCGAGTATTGTCAACGTCAACTATATTTAACCAAAAATTAACGTAAATTAAAAAAAACAAACATTAAATAAATATTCATCAAAAGTACAATTACATTTTGACTCCATTAATAAAGTGCTTAACCGAAACTCAATTTCCGTGCAACTTCTTCATCGGTGCTTTCATTTCTACGTCTCCGACTTCTTCCAGTGGCGGATCCGATGCAAGCGTTCCAGTTCTCGATATTTCTCTGGTACAAAGTTTCGAGATGACTGACACTTTCGTGTCTATAAGTCCGCCAAGCGGGAGCTAGTGGTGGCATGGCAACATCATCTTGCGGCCCTCTTGAATGCAACCGCATCCAATGATTGTGGTAGTTTACAATCCACATACCACCAAAGGGTTTTTGACCTGGAACCAAAGCCCTAAGTGGTAAAATTGTCTCACAACTACCACCCCAAATTTTCTCACCATTGTCGCGACGGAAATGACCGATAACACATATAGTCCAGTTGAAGGTGGTTGCAAACACAAGTAAGTGGTCGGAACACCTCCAATGCTCCGTACCGCATGGGATCTCAAGATAGAACTCGGCACGCCTCAATGTAATCTCAAAGCCTGTCAAACCAGTCCTAGAGGATGGATGAGTACCGAACAGGTTCTTATAGACGTCGTCGCTCCTAATCTCTCGGGCACACCACATTCTCATCTGAAGGTAGTCGCCCTCTTGCCCCCGTTGGGCATGTGATATAACCCGGTAACCACAGTGACCATCGTCACCGACATCTACCCAACCATCGAACTGGCCCCAAAGCACCTCCGGTACCCCGTATCGTTTAGACCAAGTTGAGAAAAGGCCAACGGTGTAGTTTCTTTCTAACGGAGCGTTTGGTGGTCCTGGAGGAAAGTCCCCAAATAAGTGAGTACGAGCAATAGATCCATCGGTGCTAGGTGTCCCATATTTCCTTTGACTATGCTCGAAAGACGACTTGTTCCTAGTCGTGGATTTTTTTGGACGGCCTTTCGGGTTCTCATTAATAGGAGGTGGCAAAACGTCCTCGTCCTCCGGATGTAAGGCGTCACGCATCTTCTCGGCTACCAACCTACGACGAACCGGGTCACTGTTTCTAGCTTCCACTACAAACCCATCAAACTCATCATCATCGGTTCTCGGCATTTGATCAACACTATCAAATACCAAGGTCTTCCAAAAAACATGAACATCATCAACATGGACCCTCCTACCTCTCCTACTCAAATAAACCAATTTGCATGCACAAGGTAGGCCATGAGTTGTCTCAAGCACATGTCCACATCCCTCCTCTAACCCAACACCACGACCAAGCCCTCTCTGAAGCTCCTCCTCCATTATTCCTATTGCCTTCGTCGACACGACCCCTAGCAACAATGAGAACAAACGACTAGTTATACGAGGCCGACTCCTTGAATCCTCAAGTGACTTTCTAATCTCCGAGTGTTGACTTTCAAGCATGTCATTCATCTTCGACCACATACTATCAAGTGTCAAATTTGCACTTTTCAACCATGACTTAAGTAGAGAATGAGCCGACTCGACACGGGAAGTAGACGTGTTACCGAAATGTAGGACATCGTTTGTATAACATCGCACAAACTTCTCCTTGTGCATCGCCCAAGTGCTCAAAACATATCTCCCTAAGGGACCCCACTTTACACGAAAAGACTCCAATGCTTTTTCATACTCTTCCACGGTTAATGCATCAATAACCCGTACCCAACCCGCTTCTGGATTATAGTAGACAAGATCTCTATACCACTCGGTCTTGTAGATGGTCAGGGTTTTGGCATTGATGGCGCGGTTCACGTGCCACCGACACAATAAATGACTAGAACCGGGAAACACCTCCCTAAGAGCGGCGATCAAACCCAACTCCCGGTCGGTGACGAAGACGGTAGGGGAAACAAAGACAGGTGCAAGAATGTCCGACAACAGCCTCAAAATCCACGTGTAGGAATCCTCGGACTCCGTACAAACAAGTGCACAACCAATTAGGAACGAATTCCCGGTCGGGGTAACACCAACAATCTCAACCAGTGGCTTCTTATAGGTGTTTGTCTTGTAAGTAGAATCAATGAGCACAACATAATGATAGGCTCGGAAAAGCTGCACGGCTACGGGATGTGCCATGAATATATGAGAGATCTGTCGTGTCTCCGGATCACTCAAATGCCACATCAAATAATGTGCTTCTACCGCAAGAGCAACCATTTGTTGAGCCGTGTTCCTTCCACCCCTAAATTCCCGTCTCAGTTTCTTCGTCTCGTTATATATTTGATTATTTGACGGTTGAGGTTTAGCCGGCGTTCTTTGGTGAAGAGCGTTCTTGATGTCTTTTGGAAGCACCCCGGCCTTAACCTGTTGTCTCACATACGCTTTCTCCTCGTCATCCAAAGCCGCAAAATGACGATCACCATCCTTGTAACCCACTTCATCGTGATTGTGAAACCCTTTACCCTCGGCGGTGATTATGTTCCAAACTGCACCGCTATCGTCACCTTGCCGAGGGTAGTTCTGCACGGCTCGGATACGGAAAGTGCATCCACACTTATTCGACCCACGACGCTTCTCAGGATTATCAATTGGAGGAGGTCTACCATACCTTGAACATCGAAAGTAAGATGCCAACAACCCGTCTTTTCTTCTGTTTTTTGCCCCATTATTTGCTTTAACCAAAGCAAAACCATGATCCATTGCAATCCTACTCGCCCAATTAAAGACATCATCGCGGGTAACAAAACCTAACGTCGTTTCAAAAAACGGATTGTAATCGGTGTTATTATTCCCAAATTCCTCAAACGAGTCCTGTTCAATGCAAATACGTCGCTAATTAGACATTAAATAATTAATATATATTAGTAAAACATGATCTACATACGTAAAATGTTATTAATCATGACTACAAAAAAACGATATCATCTCACCATGGTTAGATGAAGAACTGGATGTCATAAACCATGGTCAAACCTCCATTTCACAAGTCTGACCATGGTGGGACTTGTGAACTGGAGGTCTGACCATGGTCAGACATCCATTTCACACGTCCCACCATGGTCAGACGTGTGAAATGGAGGTCTGACCATGGCCAGACATCCATTTCACACGTCTGACCATGGTGGGACGTGTGAAATGGATGTCTAGCCATGGTCCATGACATCCAGTTCTTCATCTAACCATGGTATTTTTTCCTAATTATTTTTTAAAAACCGCAATTGAATTTTAACTAACTAAGACGTTACGTAAATCAATTAAGTTAGATAAGTATAAACAAACAATTACCGGATTCCGGGAAAAAAAAAATTAACAAACGTAAAATTCGATTAATATGTGAACATACCGAAGAGTGTTCGTCCCCCATGATAAGCGATTTAAGAAAATTGTTGTTGTTGGATTTAGTCAAATTGTTGTTCTTGTACGATTTTAATTTTTTTAGTTGAATTTAGTTGTTTTGATTTTTAGAGAATTAGAGAAGAGAGAGATAAGAGAGATAGAGAGTATAATTCATTAAGGGCATTATCGTCTTTTTTATGAAAAACGTCGTCGATGTTTCCTAAAACGTCGTCGATGTTTACCAGGCGCCTAAAATATATGGGAAGTTAGAGTTCTCCTAATTTTATCTAATTTTATAATTTATGATTGTTGTTTAGTTGGGATATGAAAATGTGAAAAGCCTCACTTAAAAGGAGGTCTAGTCGTCTAGATAAGTGATTTCCTACGTTGTGTAAGAATTGAACTTCTATGAAACCCGAGCTTCCGTTGAATTGGACAACCACACTATCTCATTTTTGCACTTCCTAGAAACTTTTAATTTCACATTTTGAGTTGCAGCCAAAAGTACTTATTCCATTCCGGTCATTTGTTTACTTGTTCTACTTTTGATGTCTCATTCATTAATTTAGTTTTACATATATGAAAATAGTTTTAATGGATATTTGGATCATCGGAATAAATCAAGGTCGATCCACTTGTCATCCAATCAGAATAACTACAAATGTACATTTTCTCTCTCATTGATCTTTGTGCCAAAATTATAGATAAATGATCAAGATGAAGGAAGTACACTATAATTATTAATTCCACGATCCTACTAGGCCAATAACTTATGTTCTATTTTATTCCGTTCTAGCTATCTCTAATAATATTTCAATATTTTTCCTAAACATATTCTATTTTGTGAATCTAGCTAGGAAGCATGAGCTTATCAAGAGTCAATAAAAAAAACATGTAAGTTATAAACACGACAACGACTTTTGTTATCGATCTTCTCTCCAACCTTCCTCACAATTGAGCATTTGCGTTTTTTCACCCTCGAAGACTTATATGCTCAGCTTTAATTATCACAAATTCTCATTTAAGACGGACAAATTTAAAACGGATAACATTTTGCTGTTTTCATTACAACCATGATATAATATTTAACCCGTCGTAAACTTAAGACGAATAGTATGGTACGGTTATCTAAGCTAGTTGTATGAATCGTATGTTAATGTGTTGTTAAGATTGGTTAAGATAAAAGGGCAGGCGCCGCACAGCACAGGTAAGATACGGGCCCATGGCTAACTGTCCTGCCCTTCGTGCGCGCTATTTCCCTTTTCATTACTGATTGATGAGTAGTGATTCCTGGATCGCACGAATTTGCTAAACCCACCACATGCCCATTTGGCCCCTACGTCCCTACCCCTATACTCTATAAATACATTCCTATGCTATTTATTAACTTTCTTTTGTCAAATGCTTCAACTTCAAAAGTAATGATTTTAAAAGTTTTGGACAAAACTATTTGTGTTACTAAAATAGATTAGGTTCATGGACTAAGTCCGTTCTCATCAATTGTTATTATTTTATTTTGGCACAAAGATCAAAGAAAGAGTGATGGATTATTTGTAGTTTTACTTAATGGAAGACAAGTGGATAATAGTCTCATTTGGTAATCAAATTACTCATAAAATACCTTCAAAATATAGAAAAGACAACAATTGATTGAGAACCTTAAAAATGAATATGACAAAAGTTAATCGGGACGGATGAAGTATTTTTTCCTGTACTAGGAGTGACTTTGAACTGTCGACAAGATTAGCATTTAATAGTAAATATGACTTTTATATTATTAAGACGAATAAAAAAGACAATGAAAATGTCTAGTTCATTCTGCGAAACAAGGATGATATAAATTCTAAATATTACTTGGTGTTCTTAAAGCTTATGAAACTCGTTTTTCGGTAAATTGTCTTGCCCCATACCTATTTAATAATTACATTACGATTTTCCTAAAAATAGAAAAACAATTTCTATATACAATACTGATTGACGTATATCATGTCAAAAATATTAGTTTATTTATATTTTATATTTTAAGAATTATAGTTTGTTTTGATTATTTCACTATTTAAAATACAACGACCGTATACTGGCTATATTTAAATGCTCTCGGTCCCCATAAGCCATAACTCATCTCTTTACTATCATCAATGTGTGATCCTATGATGTGTTGAAGATTTATATTGTAACCTAAACTATTTGTGTTTTTTACATATTGATTTACAAAAATTGTAAAATCTTGTTTTGTACATGCCTTTCAATGAAATTAAAATTTTATAGATTCATGATCATTTTTCTCTTTAAAAAAGAAACTAAAATGGCTTTATCCAACTACCATAGCTAAATAAGATGCTCTTTTCTAAACAAACCAGTGACTAAACTTCTCCCTTCTAATCTGACCAACACGCCCATGTGCAAGGATGCCCTTCTTTAGCCTTTGTCGTGTCCCTCCTTGTTTTCTCTTCTCTTTTGAATGAACTTCATAATTTATGTTAGTATAAGGAAAATTATCAATATAGGTACTCAAGGTTTGAGGAAAGATAATTTTGGGCGTTGAGCTATACAAAATATCATTTTGGGTACCCAAGATTTGACATTAGTTTCAGTTTAGGTGCCCAGTTTTGTATTGTTTCACTTTAGGTATCTCAACTTATTATTTAGTTTTATTTTGGGTATTATTAAGTACACTTACTCTTAACTAAGACGGATAAATATCCGTTTTAAGCTTAACACGAGTTAAATACTATCGTTTAATGTTAATAAATTATGGTGTTAAATATCTGTTTTATTTATATTAATATTTTTTGTTTGGGTACCTACAATGTAATTTTTTTTAATTTTGGATACAATTACTACAATGTAAATTATAGTGTACGTGAATTATATCATAAAAGCTCTCGAGTATTGTCGAGTTGTAATTTGTTAAGTCAAACTACATCATATTAAGGTTTTGTCATAGACCTTAATGGTCCAACGTGTGGTACATGGTACTGATAAATGAACCATCTCAACCAAAACCTTAAGGTGATGGTTGAGGCCCATGCATTATAGTTATATTCTATTATGCCCCTCACTCGAAGGCCCGTTGGGCTTGAAGAGTGGTTGGTTAGTGCACAGGCTCCCATACCATGTGCGGGTTTTTCCACTTGGTGAGTTTGTGAGATATTGGGGACTGCCAGGGTTTGAACACGTGACCGACGGTCACTCTGGCTCTAATACCATGATAAATGAACCATCTCAACCAAAACTTTAAGGTGATGGTTGAAGCCCATATATTATAGTTATATTCTATTAGGTACATCCCCTTTCTCTTTAATTAGTGTCCTTCAACCCAAAGTGCTCCAATATAAGGGTATGTCCCACTTGCTAGGATTTAAGGATCACATCATTTAAATTGCCAAAATCTCGTAATGTTTTAGTCCAAAAGTGAACCTCTATCATAAATTGATAATTGATTAGCACAATTAGTATTTGTCCCTTCACCTTACACACCGAACCATAATACACATGAATCTGTCATTTGACATGATTTGCTCTTTGTTTTATTCTCAACTCCGCAATTTAAGACGGGTTACCCGTCTTAAGCTTAAGACTGGTCGATCCGTCTTAAATAAGAATTTGTGTTTCGTTTTATAGTATCCGTTAAAAGTGGATTAGAGTTTTAATTGTGAAATTTACAGGGCGTTTTTATTTTCCAATATGTTTGGCTATTTTAAGAAATTTTTAAGAGAGACGTTTGTTTACCATGGATAATGTATTTATTGTTATTCATCGTAATAATGTACATGTAACTTGGTCAAACATAGACTTAAATGAGTTTTATTTACACGCGACATATTTTTGGGCTTTACTTAGTAGATAAACTTGCAAATTATAATATTGCGTGGTTGTTATTAGGGATGTCAGGCGGGGCGGTGGTGGATATAGGCAGCACACCGCAACGACCATGTTTAAAGTGAATGAAAGTAGTACTCATATCAACAAAGTGCAATTTTTTTTCTGGTTATCCATGCAAATTAAAAGAATCTCATGGTTAAGCGTGTTTGCCTAGGAGTAGTTTTAGGATGGGTGGCCTCCTAGGAAGGTTCCCCAACATACGCATGAGCGGGGACAAAATGCGCTGGAAAGGACTCCATGTTGATTTGTTGGCCACGTACACTGCCTGGCGAGCTATCGTGAGTGACCGCTTCTGACCGAGAGTTTTGACCGGGGTATATTAATATTATCAAGTTGGAGAGTTGTTACTCTGTAAAAAGTTTAATAAACTGATGATAAATGGTCAAGTTTAACTAAGACAATAGGTAGGTCTATGCAATGAGATCCGATACGAATTTTTTTATCTAGTTCTGATCCGAAATCTGAATTAAAAATCCGAATATCTAGATAACATTTAAATTGGATATCCGATCCGATTTTTTCTGATTAAACTAGATCGAACATGGATTGAAAATCGAATATCCAAATCCGATCCAAACTGCAAAATATATAGAAAAAGAAGAAGGAAAACTTAAAAACAAATAACCATGACACACAATCATATAGGTACATCATACAAGGCATTACATTCTAGATATAAAAGTAAAACAAACCGACACACCTAAACCCTCGTCTAGGTAGCACGGACACTTCTCCTAACTAGCCGTCCCGTGTTGGACACCGTGTCGGACACACGGACACACGGACACCTATAAATAAGGAACGAGAGGTTGAAAGACTAAAAGAGATTAATTAGAAGATAAGTTGGGTGGAAATGAGAATAAATTATAGTCAAAGTCAAATTTTACTTTTAATTATTTACATTTAATATCAAATATCAATATAAAAATAAAATCGTACGTTATTTATAACTATAAAATATATTTTTTATTAAATTTAAATGTCGTGTCCCGTGTCCTAATTATATTTCACGGGATGCCGTATCACGTGTCCGTGTCGTGTCCGTGTCCGTGTCCATTTTCGTGCTACCTAGACCCTCATCTCATCTAATTTCTATAGTCTCTAATCTAGTAATCTAGTAATCTAGTAATTAATACTCATTTGATACTTAAGTGTTATTATGTGAACTTTGCGGTTTTAGAACTTGTAAATTATGCAATCAATGGCGTTATCGTTTTTTTGTATTAAGTAGATGATCCTTCTTTTTTCCAGTGGTGTGAAAAATGAGCAATGGAGTAAATTATATTTTTTAGACTGACGAAACCAGGCTGAGGCTGACTATATTATGCATGCCTTCAAATCGAATCTGATGCAGATCTTGAAATCTGAATATCCGGACTTGCGGACACCGGATGTTCGGATATCAATTATTAGGGTCAAATCCGAATTGAATCTTCAAAGTTCATAATTTTAAAATAGGATATCTAATCCAGTTTTGAAAACCGAATCAGATATTCGGTTTTGATCGGTAGAAATAGCTATGCAATACTACTAGAGTAATAAACCTAGAATTAAGAAATACAATGTAAATTAGATGAATGTTAATGTCATTTTATTTTTTTTCATTTTGTACATTACCATTAATTTCAAGAATTCTTGGTGCGATGCTACTAATAAACTACTCCTAATTACAAACTTACAACTTACAACTTTCAACTTTCAACTTTCAACTTTCAACTTTCAACTTACATGCATCTACGATCTATTCCTCTACTTATAATTGCAAACGATTAAAGATGATAAAATAAAATTTTTGGTCATCTCATATTCTAGATTCTCGATCGATTCCTTTAACGCTCAATGATTTGAAAGGGGCCCACTCCAAATCAAAATTGCGCGGCGAGTCAATGTCATAGTATACTGTATACTGTATACTGCTTCTTGATCCTCTATTCCCTTTCATATTATCTCCTGCATTGACAATTAAACCACTTTTGACTACATTTGCCAAACTTTAATTACCTACTCGATTTAGCCTGTAATCATGTGGGCGACCTACTACTCACTTCAATTGGTTTTACAATTACTCTTTTCTTGTGACGGTCACTATCTGTCACAAGCTTGTAACGAGTCAAATCCCTCTCACAAGCTTACAAGTGGGAGGGAAAGTGAGAATTTGTGTTGATTTTATATTTAAGTTCAGTTATAAAGTTTTCGAGCTTTATTATATGGAGTACATCAACAATAGTAGTGCAAGAAAACTAATAAAGTAATACTTCCTCCGTTCCATTTGCTGGTTGTATACGTTTGCTTTTTCACGTATGCCAATGCTCATTTTCTTTTGTTTATATCTTTAGTTACATATTATTAAAATTATAAAAATTTGATGTTAATATTGTAACGATAAGACAATTTAAACAAGATGTCACATGACTATATTTTATGTTATATATTAGAAGATGTAATAAAGATTATCCTTACTTATGAATAGTGCCCAAAAAGCAAACGTATACAACCAAATGGAACGGATGAAGTAGTAGGTAGATCGTAGACCAGACAATTTAAGTGTAATAATTCAATTCATAATAGTATTTATAAATAAAAAATTAATGATAAAAATACCTAAAATATAGTGTATTTATGCGAAAATAAATATTTTGAGTTTAGTTAATCGGTTCAGTTCTTATCGGCTTAGGTATATTCGGGTTCGAGTATCGTCCGGTTATTACTTACTTCGGTTCTGTTTCGATTTGATTCGGGTTGTTATGGGTTTCGGGTATTATTCGAGTTACTCATATCGAGTGTTCAAGCAATCAATTATCAATTCAGATAGTTTCGAATTGCGATCGATTTTTTGGGTTCGATTTTTTTTTGGCAAGTCTAGTAGTAGGTATTGTTGGAGCCAGTGTCCTCCACAGTTAGTGCAATAACATAAATAAATCTCTGTAGGTTCACAGGGTATACTTTGTATTGTAATCAGTTGATTAACGTTTATCGATAACGGTTGGCTTGCTAGATAAGTTTGACGTTATCGTCATACAGATGGCGGTGATCAACTGGTCCCTAACAGTCACACCTAAAGGATGTGATTGAGAGATGTGATTATTTGAGAAAATAATCATATTGATGCCTTATTATGACTAAAAGGTTAGTCGGTGTTTTTGACTAAAAGGTTAGTCAATGTGATGATGATATAGTTATTTAATAACGATTAAATAATGTTAGCTAAGACGAATTAACTGTAATTCGTAATTAAATATAAAATGTTATATTTAGTTGTTGTATATAATGTGAGCTTAAACGAATTAAAATGTTAATTCGTAATTAAACATAAACCGTTATATTTAATTAGCAGGATTATAAATATACCGATATTTATAATTAAAGTATATATATTATACGATTGTCATAATAATTGTTATATTAATATATCTACTGCAAAATGTTGTAATGGACCTTATTAATGTATGACAACATATTAGACAAATATAATATGTATAACATTATATTAAATGGAAGCTAATATAACCGGAAAAGAGTCCAGATACACTCTAAGTATTTCGGTCAAAAGAGGTAACTAAATAAGAGGAAAATAATCCCTTATTTTGCTTGAGTTGTGCCGTGAGAACAAAAGGAAAGGAAGAGAAATTTTCTAACCTAATTTTTGACTCTCTCTCACTTGTGCCTCCATCACACAAATCATAAAAAAAAAAAAACACAAAAACAATAAAAAGTTAACTGTAACTTTTAATTCTTTTTCTAGCAATTACAAGGGCATATCTCAATCAGTCTTGGGTGTTACGATTAGGAGGATATCTGTGTTGATATCTGTTCTTAGGCCGAATTTTGCTAGGACCAAAGGTTAAATTCGCTTTCTCTATATTTTATATCGTTTTCGTATTAATGACTTGCTATTCATATTATATAATTTTGTTATAATCCTATATTTTAAGGGGATGTAAACAGTTATTTCCCACAAGTGGTATCAGAGCTTATGGCTACAAAATTATATTATATGGTTTTCATTTGTTTGAAATATAAATTTGAGAAAAAAAAAAAAATTGATTTTACCGGAAATTTTTTTTTTGACACGGCTGGAATTTTTTTTTCATGTAGCCGTGTGTTTTTTTAGGGTTTTGTTTTTCCATTATTGATTTATTGATATTGTTATTTTAATAGGTTAAAATTCAATATAATAAATTTGTGGTTGTTTTAATTTGATGAGGATTAAATTAAAATAAGATGGAATTGTTTTGATTTTGATGTTGCCAATTTTTCGGATTCATTGTTTTAATTGATGATTTTTAACAATGATTCAATTTTATGATGTTCAAAGCAATTGTGATTAAATGAATATAAGGATAATCGATTTAATCATGATTTAGATGTTCTTTTTAAAAGGTTAAATTGAATAATCTAGTTTGAATCAATTTTAATATCGATTAGATATTGAAATTTGTACCGATCTAGCGATATTGGCAACACCGAAATTTTTTTTTGTGCTGCCCGGTTACTATTCACTGCTATAAATAAAAAAAAAAAAAAAAAAAATTTCTGTTTTTTTATTTTGGCAGCAGCAGCTGTATTTTTTTTGGTTTTATTTTTTTTTGTTTTCGGTTTTGATTAAACCGTGAGAAATCAATAAAAAAAAAAAAAAAAAATTTTTTTGGTACTGGTACTGTTCACGTGAACAGTGTCCCGTAGAGAAAAAAAAAAAAAAAAATTTTGTGTTTGTTTTTTTTTTGACATTATAAAGATAATGTTTGTTTGTTTGTTATTGTGAAAAGGTTCACAATAATGATACCCGATTATTTTAAAAAGGTTTAAAATAAAATGGATTATGGAAGATTAAAATTGTTGTGGCCAATTAAGGAATTGTCACATAATTTTGATCGGTTTGAATGGTGGTTTGGATAATTAATCAACATAATTAATGAATTATGTTTTGTAGTATTAATTTATATAGTTGATGTTTTTTATTTTTGTTGAATGAATGAATGAATGGTTTATTTTACGTATTTTTGCAATTGGTTGAAAAATGTAATACCTAGTGTGGCTTTAGTTAATCATGTTTTCGTAATGATGAAAACATGGTTTGGTTGTAATTTTGAGATCTTGAATCTCCTTTTATTTTTTTAATTATGTTTTGGAATTAGAATGTAAATAGGTTTATTTTGTAATTTTTAAATGTAATTTTAAGAAGACTAGAGACAGAGATCGGATGCTCACTCCCGCTACATGGACCAAGATGAGACAAAGTCAAGCTTCTCGGGTCCATAAGGATGGATTCCAAACTTGTATTTACTGTTCTTTTTGGTAGATAGGCCACACTAGGACCGTTGTAATAGTTTACGTATTTTTCCGTTCTTTTGTTTTCATTCACATGTTAAATAACTGCATCATATTCCGCCTAAACCAAACCACCTAAAATGCATGAAAAATGTTTCATATAGTTTGAATTTTCATCTTAGACATACAGATGTCACTCGTTCATAGGGCCATCACCTTAGTCTAAATCATTCACGAAA
Source organism: Heliosperma pusillum (assembly GCA_022085475.1). NCBI lineage: Eukaryota > Viridiplantae > Streptophyta > Magnoliopsida > Caryophyllales > Caryophyllaceae > Heliosperma > Heliosperma pusillum. Next base: position 2,182 of record JAIUZE010009427.1, on the reverse strand, counting down.
TGCTAGAAATTTTGTTCACTTAAAATGAATTAAATTTAAGATGATGGGATCTTCCTCTAAAATGAAAATTGAGATTAGTCTTTATAGGAAAAACTTCTATGAACCCCTTCTTCGTCGGAAGTCATAATATGACCCCTTCTACGTTGGGTAAGTAGTGAGTGTTGACCTATTTTATCTCAACATTATAGTACGAGTAATATCTCGGGATTATAATGGACTATAAGATAGAATTTACAGAAATTTATCGACCGAGAATTCTAAAGGTAGAATTAGCCAAAAGGTTGGCTTATCAATTTACAGAAATTGAGTCTTGGGATCATTTATATAATTCTTGAGGGAGGTCAATTGTATAAATGCTTGAGTCATCGCATTAAACAGTTTTTGCATTAAGACTTAATTTTAAAACGATGAAACTTATCATAATTTTTCTTCTTTTCACAGTTTCTTGAATACGTTATATACAGATATAACTGCTTAAAATAACAATGGCTGGACGTACAGACGACCCAATGCCAAGTGCTACACTCGCTCGCGAGTCCTGGCTAAAGATCTTTATGGACAACATGAATCAGTCCACTCGACTGAAGAATGATGGGTCAAACTTTGCGGACTGGGAGGCGGCATTACGGAATGCTGCCATTGCTGACGGAAAGCTCAAGTACTTGACTGAGCCACTACCGACTAACCCAGGCCCCAATGCAGGAGCCAATGAATCATTTGCTTATAGTGATTTCGTAATGGAGGCGGGTGCGATAAAGAACGTACTCATCTTTGCAATGGAATCCAATTTGCAGAGGCGATTCATAGCCCAGGGTGAAAACAAGATTTTCACCACTCTCTCTAACGAGTTCTCGAAAGCTCCGAGGATCGTTAGCTATGAGTACACCTGTCGCTTCTTTGAAGCGAAACTCCAGAAGGGCCAAGCGGTTAGCCCACACATTCTTGCTATGATCGAGAATGTCGAGAAGCTGGAGGCTCTTGGTTATAAAATCGATGAGAAGATCATTATTGATCGTGTGCTCCATTCACTTCATGATGGTTTTGCCCTTTTCAGGGCAAATTACTATATGAATGATAGGAAGAAAAGTCTTCATCAGCTCCACTCACTTCTCGTACAGACCGAGAGTGATCTGAAATTGAGTGGGAGCGTGAAACAGGACGTTCTCATGATTAACAACAAGGGTAGGGGTAAGGGCAAGGCTCAAGCTGACCTAGCTGTAGGGAAGCAAACGTTCAAAAAGCCAGGAAAGGTCAAGAGTGGGCCTGGTGAGACTAGCGGTAGCTCACAAGGCAAGACAAAGAGCAAAGATAACGTGGAGTGCCACCATTGCCACAAGGCTGGGCATTGGAGGCGGAACTGCCCCGTGTATGCTGAAGACGTAAAATCAGGCCGCGTCATTCCTGTTGGTACGTCATCTTTTATTCATATGATTGAGATTAACCATGCAAGTTTCGGAACTTGGGTATTAGATACTGGTTGTGGTTCTCATCTGTGTAATCATTTGCAGGGCCTAAGAAGCATCAAAACTCTCGCAAAGGGTGATGTGGACCTGCGGGTGGGGAATGGAGCTAGAGTTGCTGCCGTTTCAAAGGGAACATATGTAATCCAACTCCCTATTGGTTTTGAGTTATTTCTGAATAACTGTTACTATGTACCCAGTTTATCTAAGAACATTATTTCAGTTTCCGTACTTGATAAGGACGGATTTTCGTTTGTAATAAAGAATAATAGCTGTATTTTCTCTTTGAACGATATGATTTATGGTAAAGCTGTTTCCATAAATGGAATATATGTTTTATATCAAACCACAGAGATAATGCATGTGAATAATAAGAAAGCAAAGGTTGGTGACAAAGATCAAACCTATCTATGGCATTGCCGTATGGGACACATAAATGAAAAACGCGTGAAAAAGCTCATTGATAATGGGACTATCTCCCCATTTGACTATGAATCTTTTGGCACGTGTGAATCATGTCTCATAGGCAAAATGACTCGAAGTTCCTTCAAAGGTGTTGGAATGCGCGCTGCTGACCTATGAGGACTCATACATACTGATGTGTGTGGACCTATGTCAATCAACGCTAGAGATGGCTATAGATATTTTATCACTTTCACGGACGATTTTTTGAGTAGTATGGTTATGTATACGGTATGAAGCATAAAAGTGAAGTCCTTTGA
>JAIUZE010009426.1:0-26959 GCA_022085475.1 Heliosperma pusillum | reverse complement strand
AGTTCTTGGATAAATGAGGGTGTTACAAAGTATTATTAGAGCCGCAATCATAATTACCCAAAATAAACTGGATCTAGCTAGGAGAACTGTACTAAATTAACATAAGTGTGTCACTTTAAGTAAATCCCGATAAGAGACTGTCAAGAGCCTCTTACTTCTGGTTGAGGAAGTGTTCCTAATCTCTTGCCCCTCCAATCTTGAATTGGTAACAACTTTGGGTAGAGTAGGAGGGAGATTGTAACACCTTCGTTTATCCAGGAAACTTAATTAGACATTTCCTAATAAATAAGGGTGTTGCAATCCCGACAAACCGTGGTAATAATACTAAATCATACAATCAAACCTTACCTTTTTATAGATCAAGGTCAAAATACTACTTATTAAATAATTACAAACTTATTAAATCTAATTATGACTCAGCAGCGGATTATAACTGAATTGAATATTAAAAACTAACTAGTGACAATCGTCTATGTCCTGATAAACTACTAAGAGCAAGTCCAATGGTAAGCTAGTTGCAACTAGCTTACCATTGCCACATCACGTCCACATCACATTTTAAGGTAATTCAATTTCAAGCTACTAATTCATTTCAATGGTTTAAACTCAACTTTTAAGTAGCCTAAATTTAATACAAACATTTTTATTGGTTGTATATTTATGGTATGGTCATTTAAGCAACTAGCTTAAAGAAGCGAGTAACTTAGTTCAAGATATCCTACATGACTTTCCAATGGTTTATTTAGACATTAGCTTGCAATTTTTAAAAGTTGCAAGCAAGTACCTAGATCAAGGCATTGGACTTGCTCTAACTCCACACCGTCTCACGCAAGGCCATTTCGAAATCTTTACTACGGGTCAATGAAATAGTATATCATACAAGATTTTCAAAAAAAGAGTATACATAAAAGAAGGGCTTTAAAAATAAAAAAATGTCAATAGAAGATGGACCCAGATACTCCGTATATATTCAATTTGTTCTATTGAGCCATATAACTATTCAATCCTAAATGCAACCACTTTCTAACTCTCACAACCTCACTTCCTTCCCTTTCTCCTCCCACTCATCAACAGCTCCAAATCACATTTTTTACTCTCATCTCCTCTAAATCTCTCCTAATTCTTATCCCCTAATCACCACATAATTTACATTATCCCACCAAAAGAGCTCCATGCACGAATTTAGATCCTATGGATTTCAAAGAAAGAGTATGTAATAATTCTTTTGCGGGCAATTTATCTCGTTTACAACAATAATTGAAGAGAATTGATATTACTGTATAAGCATATTTCTCATATTTATGTTTTTTCCATTTTATGTAACTTTTAACATATTTAATTTAATTATTTTCAATCTTACTTATTAATGTCATTCTTCAAATTATTTTCAAGAACATATCGTTGTATTATTTTTTTCGTATTTGTGTCGTTTTTTCTTGTTTTTTTGTGTTAATATTAATAGTAAATAACATGAATGGGGACTTGAATATAATCATATTTTTATGGCTTCTTACTTTATACATTAAGAATATCAAAATTTGTTTTATGGGCTATTATTATAAATATACTTTATAATAAGTATATTTAGTATTGGAAATCATTTAGCACAATAGACTGAAAATTATCAAGAAGTGGTGAAATTTAATTATTTGTTATAATTATAATGATTTGAATTTGTATATTTGATATTGGTAATATAAGTCATGTACTCCATTGAGAGAATGGGAGGAAGCATACAAAATTCCGTAATTAATTTGTATGTACAACGTGGGACCTGAAATCATGGGATTTTTTTTTTCATTTTTTGACTTATTGACTTTCAACCACAGAGCGACACCCCATCTCTGTGGTTATTGCTTTAATAAGTAAAGATTATTAAAAATGCAAAAAAATAATGATTAAGTTATTTTTATTATTCATATTTAATATTATAGATTTGTATTGTAATTTCATTTGCAATTAGTAAGTTTATACATTGTGAACATATAACATTATTTCAATTATAACCCATGCATTTATTTTTATACATATTATTTCAAATTTAAAAGTATTTGAACATAAAAATATTTATGATTATGTATAATATATGGATCAAATAATTCAATTTTAAAATAATAGTTTTACATGTCCTAAAATTTCATTAAGCATGTATGCCATAATTTACGTATAATAAAACCGTATAGTATATATTTATTTACCATTACACCATATAAGAGAATAGACTAACTGGCCCAATTTTAATCTACCAATTCTACACAAATTCTCATATAAGACGGGTAATATCCGTCTTAATTTAAGACGGATCAAATATATACCAAATCAACTCACTTAGCTTGTTACCTAGATAATACCTAAAATTTCTCGTTATTAACACCATGTTAGTATTTAACTCATCCTAAACTTGAGACGGATAGTGTCATCTTAAGCAAGAGTTTGTGTTGATCCAATATATGGCTCATATAACTATGTAATTAACCCTACCCATAAATGCGTGGCCCATAAGGCCATAATAAATACTTCCTCCATTCTCCTATGATGTACCCATTTTATTAAAATATACCTCACATATATTCACAAAATGGCTACATCATATGAGAATGGAGGAAGTAATACGGAGTACTACCATATAAATACTACCCATGATAAAACAAATTACCCTCGCCGACTCACTCCACCCTTACCCATTCTACTACTGAGTACCCATTCACCTCAAGTAAACTTGAATGCAATTCATTCATCACTTTTAAATTTTGACAACTGTTTCACTCATACAAAATTACAAAGTAATACTAATATTCATCCTCTTTCTCCTCTTGAACCCCTCCTACTCATTTGCCCAAATTCTATGAAATCCCTCTTCACACAATACCACATTTAAAACTTCATTAAACAATCTAATGTTTATGCATGAAGTCAGATTATAAGGATTTTAAATGTATGGCTCTTTTTGCAGACGTATTCTGGCTTTTGTAGACGATAACCCAATATATATTTATATTCATATTATTGCATATGCATGTTTTCAAGTAATACGTTTTTCCATCAGTTTTAGTTTTCGAAGAAATTAGCTTTTTTTCTCTTTTTTATTGCAACCATTTCTTAATTAATACTCCAGTTTTTTTATGAGATTTTTCGTTTCATCCAATTTTTAACATATTTAGTTATATCTGACTTTATTTCAAAGTTTATTTATGGGAAGCATTACTCATTAATTATTGAATTTTGTAGATCTAGTGACCGATTTAGTAAAAATGTCGTCCATGAATTTTTTCCAAGAAAATATTTTTGTATCCATTTACAAAAATTACAAATTTCTGAAATGTTGCTTATAGAATTTTTATTCTAGTTTATTTATTTTCAAAGCTCTAAGAAGAAGAATTGTAATTAAATGAGGTAGAGAACGTGGGTGAGTGAATTGGGGAGAAAAAGTTTGATCTTTGAAAAATTGACTTTCAACCACAGGCTGACACGTCATCTATGTGGTTGTTGCTTTCTTAAATAAAGATTTATATTTCTGTGCATCAATTAAATTTACATAAAACACAATCCATACTACTGAGATTTTGAGCGAATTGGGTTCATTATCGTATCATAATTTGTACAAATTGTAAATTCAATGTACTCGTCTAATTAATAGAGGTTATATAGTAACAAAACAAATTAATAGAGGTAATTAATAACTAAAATTTGATTTTTTATTTTTATTTTGCGAGTTTTTGACAATAAAAGAGCGGAATTATAAGATACTTTCTCTCCAATTCTCCAAAACCCAAATCGAAATTTCTTCAAAAAATTTTGGGGCCTAGTTTTATAGTGTTCCTAGGACTGCAAAATGTTTAGAACCGGCTCTGACTATTCACAAGTAAGAAAATAAAATAAATTCATGTGAAATCTTGTTAGATTCGTCTTTAAAAGTAAATTAAGTATTTATCTTTTATAATGTTTACAAATGTGTAGTTAAAAATATTTACGATATAAAACAAGGAAATGTGAAAAAACAAATGTGATACAAAAGCATTTGACAGTAAAGATAAATATTTAGATATATCATGAAAGGATGGAGAGCCGATTATCACCTCAAACGGATGATCAATGATGTGTTAGAATAAGACACTGAGCGTAAAATGAGATACGTGGAACAGAGGATCTAGACTCTTCAGAGGTAGGTTCAATAAGATTTGAATAGTATCTACAAATAAGAACCAATAAAATCACAAAACTTACAAGTACAATTGTTTACAACTGTTCAAACACATATACCAATTCTATAAAACAAAAATGTACATATTATGTCATAATCTTTGTGTATCACATGATCCATGATCAAATACATACGACCCTCCCAATCACCTAGTGAAAACATGATTATCATCTCCTTAATTAACTAATTACTCAATAAGTGACCCTAACACCTTGATACCTAAGAATTTCTCCAATAAGCTCACCTTTACCAGACCCAACATACCTTCCACAAATCTCACCATCCCTAATAAACAAAAACGTAGGCACTTCAATTACATTCATACCCTTCAAAAATTCCATGCAACTCTCATTTTCATCACCATTCATCCTTGCAAAAACCACTGTTTCCATTTGTCTAGACAACTTTATCACTGTAGGGTATACCTTAACACAAGGTCCACAATGCTTAAGCCCTACATCAAGCACGATTAACTTCCCGTCACCGCGATGTTCATCGATCAGACGCTCCACATCTTCCTTTGAATGAAGTTGCGCCACGCTCGAGTGGTTATCTCCATAGTATAACACATCTCCCATGAGTTGGTCAGGTCCTATGGCTTCTTCCTCGTGAATTTTTTCCATTGACTTATAAAACGAGAAATGAGGGACTTTTTCGACTTTTTCCCTACTGCAAAGGTCACGTGTAGCCTGTGACTCGTCGCCCATGATCAATAGAAACTCTACATCGTTGCACGTGCGGCTTAATTCTACCATGAAAGGGTATATTTTGCTACTGTTTTGGCTGTGACTTGCGGCATACTCAACCACTACAAGCTTGTTTTTAGCGTCCTTAAGCGCATCGTCGAATTCTTGGGCGCTATGGACTTGTTTGACGCGGTCACCGGGTTTTGTCACGAAGGCCGCGGCTTCGCTTGCTTTCGGGATGGCGGCGCTTGCTTTTGGGGAGGAATAGGATGACTTTGTTGCTAAGGTAGGGAAGCTATAAGGGTGTTTAGGGGAAAGGGTGAATGAGAAGGAAGTGAAGGGTAAAGTTGGAAAGTTTGAGAGGGCTGTGTTTTGTGGTGTTTTGAGTGCGTTTAGGTGAGTGTTGGTGAAAGAAGCCATTGATGATTAAGGGAATTGTATGGGATTTGGATAGTGGGATTGAAATGAATGGAGGTTTGGTTGTTATTGAATAGGGAAAATTTATGATGAGATTTCACAAGATATTGGGTGGTGCGCAAGAGGAATGACGACCACTTGTTTTGGGATGTGGATGAGATTGTATGGTGAAAGGAGATAATTCTTCGGTTGGGTTGATTTTAAGTTTTGAGAACCTTCAAAACCGGGTATATGATTTTGACCTAATTTAATAAAAAATAATCAAAAAAAAAATGTACATGAAATTTGATTTTCTATTTTGACTATTTAAGTGAAACATTGTAAGCGAATTATTTTATGTGAAACTTACAATGTAGGCAAACTCATTTTATGAATCACAAAGTTGTATGTGGAATATTGCGAGTTTGCATTTTGGTGTTTTAATACTAACTTTGCAAGTAATTGTGTTTTTTTAATAATGATCCTAGTAGATTATATAACCATCCTATTAATTGGCCGTTAATAATGTTGTGGACTCAAATTTCAGGTTTGAGAATTATTAGATAATTTGGATCCGGGTATCCGGTTTAACAGGGTATACGAAATCCGGGTACAAGGTTAAACCGGGTCGTATCCGGGTTCTAATTTTTGGCCTTCAAAACCGTATCGGGTACCTGATTTGCTCACCCCGACCCCGTCCCAAACCTTTGGCCGGGAGCGGTGAGATAATTCATCAAGCTGTGTATTTGGTCCACAAATCAACACAAACTGTTTCCAACAAATTTTGACCTCCTCGTACAATGCAAACCTTCACCGAAGGTGACCTATCCGGATATCATCATCAATTCATCACACATATCATGCAAATCTTTCAGTTAATATGGAGTATTACACACCCAAGTTAAAGGATTCAACATCCTCATTCACCTATAAACATAACCCCTAAACCAGAATTCTCCCCCACTCGGTGCAAACCACACGGTCGCATGGTTGCTTTGATAACATTTGTAATATCCCAACCCAAATCTTAGGACGGGTTATGAGTGAGAAATCAGTCAAAAGTTAGTTCTAGTTGAGGAACTGGACTTAAAACGTTGAATCAAATAAAATCGTTATTCAGGTAATAAATTGGAAGTGACTTTGACGGGTGATAATGTGATATGATTAAACCACGAACCGATAATTAAAATCATTTTCTTCCAACTTCAGCAAGTCAAACCTAACTAATCTCAAATGACTCGTTACTTAATAATGCTTAAACCACATAGATGAATAAATAAACAAATTAACTTTATATATAATAGTACTCTTTTTAAGATTGGGTTGACTCTTTTTTATTTATTATCATTTAACAACAACCAAAAGAAATGGATCTAAGAATAACTTTAACACGAAATTATTTGTCAGCTTATCTTTTATTATAATACTCTCACAAAGACTAAAATGCCTAATAAATAATTAGCACAGAGAAAGTATGTTGATAATCGAATTGATAATGACTTGCAAAGCTGCTCCGACTTGTCAGTGAATAATGGCACGGCCCATTGATGACCGAATAAATCCTAATTTACCACCCAACCCTTTATTAACCCGACATCACTAAATCTAAGATGACCATACCTGACCCATTTTTATTTGATTCCTTACGAACCTTAGCGCTATCATTTGTTATGAAAAAACTTGGCCTTTGTTCCGGTTTAGGACCAAGCAACCCCGGCCCTGAACCAGCCCATGGCATGGGTCGGGCTGAGCTTGCACATTTGCGGTACTGAACCGAGTAACCGACACACATTACCTAAACTTAAATTTTTTATTGTTTAGTGGGTTTCAGCTGGATTGTAGATCTCAGGCACAATTCAGTTATAGAAGCGGGTTGGGCCACCTAATAGTGGCCAGGCGGGGCTTTCAAATGACGACCTGTTGATCGGCCAGGCTAACCTGTTAATACGGCCATGTCTAGTTGTAAGTCGTTTAGAAAACATTTGGTCCGTTATTAAGGTCTGTACCATTGAATATGATGTACGTGTTTCACTAGGATGTGATTCCTTGGATTAAAATATCTAATTGTGTGGTTAGAAAACGTTATTTGTGTTTCTATTGTCTGTCTACAAACATTTCAAATACTTCACAGTGTGTGAATGTGATTTGGAGAAAGAGATAAAAACTTAGCACAAATTCTCATTTAAGACGGGGTATCCGTCTTAAGCTTAAGACGGATACCATATTCTCTCACAAAAAACCCATCAAGGGTGAGTGGAGAAGCACATGGGGGGTGCCCACCTTGTCCCATCTACGCATTTCCTCTCACAAAATACCCGTCGCAAGATCCGACCCGTTACAAGCAAGACCTACTGAAAACTTAGATCTTCCATTTTTCTTTCCCTCTTCAATTGTCTCTCAACGTTTATATATTATCCCAAAATAATCTAACGGTCACAATATTAAGTAATAAATGGTGATCTGTAAGAGAATAATATGTTATCATGAACCTATTAAAAGTATGGTATTACATTTTCACATACAAATTTTACTCTTTCACATACACTTTTACATTAATTTTCTATATCATACCATTTTCTTAAACCTATAAAAATTAAGTGTTATAATATCTTATTTCCTAAATCGAATCTAACCGTTTAAAACACTTGAATAATGGATCATAATAATATTATAATTAGTGAAATAATTTTGTTGTTTAGCAATTACGAATGTTTTGTTGAAAGTATTAGGGTTTAAAGAACACAAGGAACAAAATAACTTTTTTTTTTATGGAAAATATTACCTCTAAGCTATGGAGGAGTTGATGGTTGCAATAATTTTTTTTAAAAAAAGAAATCGAATAGAAAAATACTTCCAAACTCATTGTGTTTTGGATTATACTATCAATATACTATTCATGAGCAATGTATATAGTGAGATGCTCAAAAAGTTGGACAGACTATTTGTCATCAGAAGTTTCATTATTAATCCAGGTTCAAATGCAGGACTGTAATAAATTTGTACTTTTTGTACACCAGGAAGTTAAGGGAGAGGGGATTTCGGGTTAAGAAAGCCGGATGGTGGCCTGGGTGGAGTCGGGGGGGTGCGGAAGAGAGGATGGTGGTTACCGGAGAAGGGAATGGTGGTTGACGTAGGGTGAGTTGCAGGAGGGTTGGCTGCTGGATGTCGGAGGGTGGGTTGCCGGGAACTGAAGGGAGGGAGATGAAAAATAAATCAATTGAGCAAGGAAGGGATATAAATAGAAGCACCAATTTGGTGTTTCTAATTTTTGAAAACTACTTTTATTTATCAAAGATGTCTTAGTGTGTGTTTGGTTTAACTTTTCAAAATGTTTTTGGAATTAAAAACACTTTTGGCCAAACCATCATAAATTTAAAAGCTAGAAAAAAATTCTCAAAAGCTAAAAACCTCTTTTTGCCCATAAAAATAAAAGCACCAAATTGGTGCTTCTAGTTTTTGAAATCTACTTTTAAAAAATTAAGCCTAAGAAATAAAAACTCATTTTTAAGAATTTAGGTCAAACATGCTAGTCTAGTGGTTAAGACGGGGGTATTATGAACAATAGGTACTAGGTTCGTTCTCCCTCATCTCTTTTGTAATGCGACTAAGTGCGCGCTTCGTTAGACAAAAAAAAACTACTTCTATGTAAATGATACCGCAAAACAATAACATTGCCTAGTTAAATTCATCTTCCAGCGACTGATATAATAAGACCACCTGCAAATATTCACAGTTTATAGAGCGAAAAACACATTGTTTACGTCACGTACCACCTGTAACACCCCCAAGTACCAAAAAGTCTTAAAAGATCTCTCTAGCACATGGGAATGCTAGCATCTCGGTTGCCCGAGATAGTACATATCAAAACAAGCAATAAAGATACAATACTTTATTTAATAAATGATTTAAGTTAATACATAGTCTCAAACTAGACGGCATACCGTCTAGACCAATAATCCAAATGACAATCATACTACAAAGCAAAGTAATGTCTAAAGCACGACTCTAGTAGACCCTGCGGAAGCTATGACTCGACAGTAGTGATCCCCTCAACATCCCAGTGCAACTCAATGAATTACCTGCTAATCTCCTGCTCATAATTCCTCAATGGATCACAACAGTTTTGTAAAACAATAACGGGGTCAGTAATCGTATATACCAACCAATGTACAAGACAAGCACAAGGGAAAGAGAAACTGGAGGGCCACCGCAGCGGACACCTCAGTAGACTCAGGTTACCACCCTTGCTCTACAAAAAACCACCTATTGACCCTAGACCGCAGCCATAGGCGTCAAAATCCCCACCGAGAGAACCCTTAACATTAATGTGCACATCCCCCACATACCGGGATAACTACGGGGGCGAACTCAGGGTGTGATTCGTCTCCCAATGGAATCACCAGACCATTAACCATAGTAACATCTCCAAACACCAAAACCGAACTCCATCAACACCATCATCAATCACATATCAAGAATCATATAATCTCATAACATCAATTGGGCATACAAACACTGAGTAGGGAAACCCTACCTTCTCGCAAACCCGCAGCAATTCACAATCATTCTATCAACAATCTTCTTTTAGGAATTCCTTCCCTAAACATGCAATTAACATAATCAATACTAACCCTTGTTCCCCTTTCCCCCAAAACAATTAGAGTTATAACAATACATACAAATCACAAAGTATAGATACTTACCAATGCAACCAACAAAGTGGCGATAGATCGGATCCGGTACGAGATGATTAAGGATGTTCTCTAGGAATTAGAGAGAGTTTTTGAGAGAAAACTAGGGTTTGCTTTGAGAAACGTAACTCAGATTACAAATCCTAATTCCTCTTATAAATCCTAGATCAACCGTCCGACTAATCCTCTAAACCCGTCGTACTCGGTCGAGTACAACATGTACTCGGTCGTGGGCCTAACTCACTCGGCCGTGTACCCAAGAACAGAACACTGATTCAGACGACACACCAACCTACTCAGTCGAGTAAAGCTTACTCGACGGAGAAACCCACTCCGTCGAGTAAGCTTTACGCAGCCGAGTGCCAAGTACACAGAAATACGGAGTATTACACCACCTTAGATCACCACCTACCAAAATAGTACCTAAACTCAATTCTTCCGGTCCATTATTATGCACACAATTGAAGTCCCTAAATTACAAAGAGTGAATCTTGAGGGTATCTTGAATTAGCATTCACCTCATAGTTACACATGTCGGAAAAAAAATTACGACGTCTGAATAACGGGGAAACCGGGTCAAAGGGAAGAAATTACTCACTTCAAAAAGATGTATATTGAGAGCATTTCTGAATTAGTATTGTTGATGATGCCTTAAGAGACAAATTAATCACATTTGTTTCTATAATGTGTGCCTCTTAAGTTTTAATCTTATAGTTATGTAATGCTCCATTTGCTAATCAAGAAGTCTAAGATTGATTAAGATGAAGATTGTCATTTGTGTGTCATGGTGTTGTATTGAGATCATTAAACTCGTATAAGTGCAAAGTGATTCAAAATTCACCGTGTATTTCACAGTGATTTCTAACCCGTCGTTTGAAAGAAAAATATTGGAAATATTTTATTCTTTCGTTTGCTTTGAAAATCGTCCAAGGCACTTTACATTTCAAATAAACTGATTTAATCAAATGCTTTATGAAGATGATTGTGTCGTGCACAAGAGTCTTCTTGTTGAAAGATTTACTATAAAAGGGTCGTTTACTTTTTCTATTTTGGCAAAATTTATGGTTCCATAAACTTAACCAAATTTGCTCATTTCTTGATGGAAACTCTTACCCATTTCTAAAAATGCAAGCTATCATTTTTTACACTATTAAACCTATTTCTTGAGGAAGAAGTCGGTTTATTTGGGCACGATATTGTCCTTAGTATAGTGTTGATCAAGTCTCTTGATTAATTTTATAATAAAGACTATGTGTTATTTTGTACGTATGTTTGTGATGCTTAAGTATACTACTTAGACAATATAAAAACTCATCATACTTCACATTTTCTAGTGTGCAAAACTATCAACTTGAGTCTTAACTTTCAAATCTTTTCATGTGTTCAAAACAAGAAATCGACTTAGATTCTAAAGCTTACAAAACCGTTTTAACATTCTTATTTTAAATCTTTTGCAAAACCTTTTAAGTCTTTTTAATTTAGGTTAGTTCGTTTCACAATTTACTTATCATGTTTGATGATTTCGTGTTAGTACTTAATTGTTTCCTCCATCGTTCATTTTGTGAACATATTGAGAAACACAAGTCTTGTAACAAACGAGTAGAACAAGTCTTAAGATAAATTTATCTTGAGCAACTAACAACTTGAAAGAGTTGGGGAAGTCTCTTAGCGGAGTAGCCTTGAGTACTTAATTGTTTTCTCCATCGTTCATTTTGTGAACATATTGAGAAATACAAGTTTTGTAACAAACGAGTAGAACAAGTCTTAAGATAAAGTTATCTTAAGAAACTAACAACTTGAAAGAGTTGGGGAAGTCTCTTAGAGGAGTAGCCTTGAACAAATAGCAACCGGAGTAGGTTGGGGAAGTCTCTAAGCGGAGTAGCTTTGTGTGGGTAAATCGGTATTCCCACAATACATTTATTATAGGATTATAACGAAAAGCAATAACTTGATTATGTGAGTCATAAACGAAAACAAGAAAAGAATAGAGATTTTGAAATCAACCTCCGGTCCTAGCAATAGGCTTAAAGAACAGAGATATCAAGGTAGATATCCTCCTAATCGTTGCACCCAAGATGCTCCAAGAAATACCCTTCTCCTTTGCTAGAAAGAGAACCTCTTACACGATCTCACTGATGAGAAGGAGGTTTTGTGTTTTTCTTGTGATGAGAGACCGAGAGAGCAGAGTCAGAGAAAAGACCATTAGGTTTTAATAAAACCCTAATCACACCTCTTATACTCTCAGGTTACCGAAATTAAGGATGAGATATTCTCTCCTTAATTCGGTTATTATGACCGAGTGAGGGCCAAAATAGGAAGAATATCTTTTTATTTTGGTTACTCTTTTACATTCCATAAAAATGTAAAATACATTTTATAAATTGTCAATAATTAATACCGATATTATATTTAATGACAATATTGTATAAAACGTCTCATCATTAAACAGACTAACTTCTTAGTCATTTAGGGTATCAATATGATTCTGTAATCACATTTCTCAGACACATCCTATAGGTGTGACTTTTAGGGACCAGTTGATCACCGCCATCTGTATGATAATAACGTCAAACTTCTAGGAAGCCAACCGTTATTAGGTAAACGTTAATCAACTGATAAAATACTCTTAGTAAACCCAGTGTACCTATAAGAGATTTATTCGCGTTATCACAGTAACTGTGTAGGACACCTAGCTCACGAACCTTAGGTATACTCTCTCGATCGAGAGATGTATCTCCTCGATCGAGAAGATATGGTATACTAAAGTCCTCGATCGAGCAATGGCTACCAATGGTGTTCGATCGAGAAGGTCTGTATCTCGATCGAACAATCCCTGTGGTCGATCGAGAATATCTGTATCTCGATCAAACCCTTGCTAGTTCCAACAATCTCCCACTTGTCATCACAAGTGTATGTGCGATAACCGATTCTCATATCCATAAAATTTCTCCCACTCAATGTAAGACAATTTGCAAAATCCATATTCACAAAGGTCGTATCCTACAATCGATCAGTATCAAGAGTGGTTTTCCCGACTAGAGAGTAACTCAACTGATTAACGAATCATTATTCGAGCATGACCATGCATTTCAGTTACTACTCCTCGAGTGGCCCTAAGAAATAACTAAAACCTGAAAAAGGTTGGATATTTTCCTCAACTCGAATCCTGCAGATACAAGCGCAGTATGAAATGACCCAGTAAAAATCTACTTAGCCTCCTGTTACGGTCGACCATGAGAAAGAAACCAAAGTCACCCAAAAACTGCCTTAATCTCAAGAGACGTCGATATCAAAGAATCGACTCTGGAACTTGGACGTCCGAATCCACGACTGGCACCTAATGTTCAGAAACATTTAGGACTCCATAAAGTTGTCACAAAATTGTCCTGCGAGGTATCATTATAACTCGCATATGTGATCGATCAGTCAACTGTTTGACTTATGGCTCGTTGAACCCACCATCAATCGACTGCACAGAATAATTGCCAGAGTTAGCAGCTCATGTAGGCGATTACGGACCAAAACAAATATAATGTAATTCAGTTCACTTTGTGGTGTTCAATGTTGTCAGTACAACCCACATGAAAAACAAAATATAAAAACAAAACGATGATTTCGTAGATAGTTTTTATGAAAAGATACAAGTGTCTAATCCATATAAAACAACTAATACAACTCAGGAACACGTTTGATTCCCATGGAAATAACGTGCCCTTCATGCTTATCATATCTCAATGGTTTAGTGAGAGGATCTGCGACGTTATCCTCCGTAGCAATCTTGTCTATCACTATTTCCCTTTGCTCCACGTAATCTCGGATCATGTGAGCCTTCCGTTGTACATGCCTAGACTTGTTGCTGGACTTAGGCTCCTTAGCCTGGAAGATGGCACCACTATTATCACAATAGATGGTGATCGGGTAATCCGAACTAGGAACTACAGTTAGTCCTTGTAAGAATTGACGCATCCATATAGCTTCCTTCGCAGCCTCTGAAGAAGCATAGTACTCGGACTCAGTCGTAGAATCTGCTATAACACTTTGTTTGGAGCTTTTCCAGCTGACCGCAGCGCCATTAAGAGTAAAAACGAATCCAGACTGAGATTTCGAGTTATCTCGATCCGTTTGGAAGCTAGGCATATGCGTAAACCGATTGCGACATAGCTCAGTGTAACACCAGAAGTCAATACCAAATCTTTAGTATCCGTAGGTACTGAAGGATATTCTAACATCCATCAAGTGTGTTTCACCTGGAGTGCCCCCCCCTTGGATCGACTTGTCATACTCAATGTATATGCCACGTCTGGACGTGTGCATATCATGGCATACATGATCGATCCTATAGCAGATGCATAAGGAATCCGACTCATGCGCTCGACCTCTTCCGATGTCTTTGGTGCCTGAGCTTTACTCAACTGCATCCCAGAGACCATTGGAAGGTTCCCCTTCTTGGAGTTGGTCATGCTGAACCTCTCAAGAATATTATCTATATAAGACTCCTGACTGAGGGATAAAATCCGTCGTGATCTATCTCTGTAGATACGGATCCCCAAAATTCTTTGTGCCTGGCCCAGATCTTTCATCTGGAAATGGTTCTTTAACCAAACTTTTACCGAAGTTAAGAGAGGTATGTCATTCCCAATCAAGAGTATGTCATCGACATACAATATTAGGAAGACAATCTTGCTCCCACTCGAATTGATATATAAGCATGGTTCCTCGACCGATCGAGTAAATCCATTCTCTTTTATCACCTGGTCGAAACGATGATTCCAACTCCGTGAAGCCTGCTTAAGTCCATAGATGGAACGCTTAAGCTTGCAAACCTTCTTAGGATGTTTAGGATCAATGAAACCTTCGGGTTGTACCATGTACAACTCCTCCTCCAAATAACCGTTTAAGAAGGCGGTTTTCACATCCATTTGCCAAATTTCATAGTCATGAACAGCGGCAATCGCTAAGATTATCCGAATGGAACGCAGCATAACTACGGGTGCAAAAATTTCATCATAGTGCAATCCTTGCACTTGAGTGAAACCCTTTGCCACTAGTCGTGCCTTGTATGTATCTGGTTGTCTTTCTACAGAATGCTTTATTTTATAAAGCCATTTGCACTGAAGAGGCCGAACCTTATCAGGTAAGTCAACCAGATCCCATACGTCATTCTCATACATAGAGTCCATCTCGGATTGCATGGCATCAAGCCATAGCTTAGAGTCGGAACAGGTCACAACACCTTTATAGGTAGCGGGTTCGTCACTCTCAAGGAGTAAAACGTCATCACTCTCATTCTCCTCGACCATACCAATGTATCTGTCTGGAGGAATAGAGTGTCTACCCGACCTCCTAGGTTCCAAAGGAATGTTTACCGCAGCTGATGATGAAGGAACAGTTTCCTCCATTGGTTGCTCGGTTGTTGGTTCTTGAATCTCCGACAGTTCGAAGGTTCCATTACTTGTCCTATTCTCGAGAACTTCTTTCTCTAAGAACGTCGCACTAGCCGCAACAAAAACTCGATGTTCGGTAGGCGAGTAAAAGTAATGACCAAACATCCCTTTGGCTAACAAATAAAGTCGTCTTGACGATCGTGGGCCGAGTATCGTTAGGTTCCACTTGACATAAGCCTGCAAGCCCCACAACGAATAAAGGACAAGTTAGGGACCGTTCCCTTCATAATTCATATGAGTAGTGTCTACAGATTTAGACGGGACTCGGTAAGTATTAGAGGCAAACTGCAAAAAGTGCGTTAACCCCACAATGAATCAGGTACAACCGTGTGACTCATCATGGATCGAACCATATCAAGTAATGTTCGATTTCTCCGTTCGGACACACCATTCAAGGTGGAGTTAACTGTAGTACTACACCACAGTCTTTGAGGTGTTGATCAAACTCATTCGAACGATATTCGCCACCACGATCTGAACGTAGTGCTTTAATCTTTCTATCCAGTTGGTTTTCAACCTTATTCTGGAATTCCTTGAACTTGTCAAAGGACTCACTTTTATGCTTCATTAAGTAGACATATCCATATCTACTCAAATCGTCCGTGAAAGTGATAAAATATCTATAACCATCTCTAGCGTTGATTGACATAGGTCCACACACATCAGTATGTATGAGTCCTAATAGGTCAGCAGCGCGCATTCCAACACCTTTGAAGGAAATTCGAGTCATTTTGCCTATGAGACATGATTCACACGTGCCAAAAGATTCATAGTCAAATGGGGAGATAGTCCCATTATCAATGAGCTTATTCACGCGTTTTTCATTTATGTGTCCCATACGACAATGCCATAAATAGGTTTGATCTTTGTCACCAACCTTTGCTTTCTTACTACTCACATGCAATATATCTGTGGTTTGATCTAAAACATAAATCTCATTCATGGAAACTGCTTTACCATAAATCATTTCGTTTAAAGAGAAAATACAGCTATTATCCTTTATTACAAACGAAAAGCCGTCCTTATCAAGTACGGAAAATGAAATAATGTTCTTAGATAAACTGGGTACATAGTAACAGTTATTCAGAAATAACTCAAATCCACTCGGGAGTTGGATTACATATGTTCCCACTGAAACGGCAGCTACTCTTGCTCCATTCCCCACTCGCAGGTCCACATCACCCCTTGCGAGAGTTGTGATATTTCTTAGGCCCTGCAAATGATTGCACAGATGAGAACCACAACCAATATCTAGTACCCAAGTTCCGAAACTTGCATGGTTGATCTCAATCATATGAATAAAAGAAGAAGACATACCAACAGGAGAGACGCGGCCTGCTTTAATGTCCTCTCGGTACACGAGGCAGTTCCTCCTCCAATGCCCAAACTTGTGGCAGTGGTGGCACTCCACGTTACCTTCATCGCTCTTTGTCTTTCCTTGTGAGCTATCGCTAGTCTCACCAGGCCCACTCTTGCCTTGCCCTGGCTTTTTGAATTTCGGCTTCCCTACAGCTAGGTTGGCCTGAGCCTTGCCCCTACCTTTGCCCTTGTTGGCAATCATGAGAACGTCCTGTTTCAGACTCCCACTCAATTTCAGATCACTCTCTGTCTGTTCAAGGAGTGAGTGGAGCTGATGAAGACTCTTCTTCATATCATTCATATAGAAATTTGCCCTGAAAAGGGCAAAACCATCATGAAGTGAATGAAGAACGCGGTCTATGACGATCTTCTCATCGATTTTGCAACCAAGTGCCTCCAGTTTCTCGACATTCTCAATCATCTCAAGAATGTGTGGGCTAACTGCTTGGCCCTTCTTGAGTTTCGCTTCAAAGAAGCGACAGGTATGCTCATAGCTAACGATCCTCGGAGCTTTCGAGAACTCGTTAGAGAGCGTGGTGAAAATTTTGTTCGCACCATGGGCAATGAATCGCCTTTGCAAATTTGATTCCATTGAAAAGATGAGTACGTTCTTTATCGCACCCGCCTCCATTACGAAATCACTATAAGCAAGTGATTCATTAGCTCCTGCATTAGGGCCTGGGTTTGGCGGTAGTGGCTTAGTCATGTACTTGAGCTTACCGTCAGCTATGGCAGCATTCCGTAATGAAGCCTCCAAGTACGCAAAGTGGACCGTTATTCTTCAGTCGCGTTGACTGATTCATAGTGTCCATGAACATCTTAAGCCAGGACTCACGTCGAGCGTGGCACTTGGCATTGGGTCATCAGTATGGCCAGCCATTTGTTATTAGCAGTTTATATCTGAATATTTGACTGTGGAAAAAGAAAATAAATATGATAAGTTTCATCGTTTTAAATTTGAGTCTAATGAAAAACTGTTTAATTCGATGACTCGTGCATTTATACAATTGACCTTCCTCAAGAATTATATAAATAATCCCAAGACTCAATTTCTGTAAATTGATAAGCCAACCTCTTGGCTAATTCTACTTTTAGAATTCCTGGTCGATAAATTTCTGTAAATTCTATCTATAGTCCATCATAATCACGAGATATTACTCGTACTATAATGTTGAGATAAAATAGGTCAACCCTCACTACTTACCCAACGTAGAAGGGGTCATATTATGACTTCCGACGAAGAAGGGGCTCATAGTAGTTTTCCCTATAAAGACTAGTCTCAATTTTAATTTATAGGGAAAGGTCCCATCATCTTAACTTAAATTCATTTTAAGTGAACGAATGTCTAGCAACTCGAGAATGATTTAACTAAGGTGATGGCCCTAAAAGCGAGTGACATCTGTGTGTCCATGATTAAAATATTCAACCTATATGAATCATTTTACATGCATTTTATTAGGTGGTTTGGTTTAGGCGGAATATGATGCAATTATATCTATCATGTGATGGAAAGTAAACGAGAATGAAAAACGTAAAGGAAAAACATGTCCTAGTGTGGCCTATCCTACCAAAAAGAATAAATACAACTCGGAATCCAACAGATTGGACCCTCGAAGCTTGACTTTATCACCCTTCTTGGTCCATGTAGCGGGAGTGAGCTCCAATCTCCATCTTTAGTCTTCTTTGAAATTACAACAAATAAAATTACATTGATCCTATTTATTACATTCTAATTTCAAAACCCAAAACTAAAAAAATGGAGATTCAAGATCTCAAATTACATCCAAGACTATGTTACCATCATTACGGTAACACAATCTACTAAGGCCACACTAAGTTACAACTGATTGTAAAAATACGTTAAAAATCCATTCAAACATTCCAAAACATATTATAAAAGCACCAACTAAAATAAAACATTCAAGACATAATACAGTTATTACGATGTTTTATTATCCAAACCACCATTTAACATAGATTATAATTATGTGGTAATTCTGTAATTACCCACATCAATTACAATCCCGATTCATTTTACTGATAAAATGAACAATCCTAAACATTTCTAACTGCTTTAAAATGTAAGATATTAAGCATATGTGAACCGTTTCACATTAATTATACAAAATCCGAATGATGTACAATTAAAGGCCAAAAACTTGAACACGAAAAACAGAAATTTTTCAGAATAAAACTTTTCGGCAAATTTTTTTCAGCATAAGGTCCTTATCGACAAAATAGGGAAAAATTAATATCCTTTCTAATGATAAACTCATTCAACATCATTTTCATTTTCATTTTAATCTAATCTTTATTAAATTAAAACATCTACAAATCTATTGTATGTTATTTTAACAGATTAAAATAACAAAATAAATCTAAATGAAAACGAATACGAAAGGAAAAACAATTCTGTAAAGTACTCGATCGAGAAGAAATTAAATAATAAAGTCTCTCGATCGACTAATTCTTCCTAGTCGACAAACAGGGACCACGATCGAGTATAAAAACACTCGATCGACCAAAAGGTTTGGGCAAACTGCTCGATCGAGCAAAACAAGCACTCGATCGACCAAACAAAAAAAACAAACTGCTCGATCGAGCAGACAAAGGTACTCGATCGACCAAAACGTTTAAAAACTGATCGATCGAGCAAAACCAAGTACTCGATCGACCAAACAACTGCGAAAACTGCTCGATCGAGTGAAAACAAGTGCTCGATCGACCAAAATCTCACAAAAACCGCTCGATCAAGACACTAAAGTCCTCGATCGAGTCAAACACACAGCGGCATAAACAGTTTTGGTTTATGAAATCAAATTAAAACAATTTCGTGGCCTATGCTCTGATACCACTTGTGGGAAATCGGTATTACCACAATACAATTATTATAGGATTATAACGAAACGTAATAATTTGATTATGCAAGTCATAAACGAAAACATGAATAATAGTAGAGATATAGAAATCAACCTCCGGTCCTAGCAATTGGCGTAAAGAACAGAGATATCAAAGTAGATATCCTCCTAATCGTTGCACCCAAGATGCTCCGAGAAATACCCTTTTCTTTTGCTAGAAAGTAAACCTTTCACACGATCTCACTGTTGAGAAGAAGGTTTTTGTGTTTTGTCAAAAGTTACAGTTAACTTTTGTCTTTTCTGATCTGTGAATGATGGAGGCTGTCAGTGTGAAATTAGGTTAGAGAAAATAAGAACTCAATTGTCTCTGCTTTTCTCTTCTGCCTACTCACGACACATAGTGGGTCTTTTATATGAGGAGATTTTTGTCTCCTCAAACTAACTACCCATTAACTAAAAACCGAGTGTATCTGAATACATTCGTTTTTGTTTATTTTAGCTTCCAATATAATGTAATATATTATAATCGTCGTTTTACATGGACCGACATTATAATCCGTCATTAATTATAAATATCCGTATATTTATAATTTGCCAATTAATTATAACGGTTTATGTTTAATTAGCTTACATTATATACTATAATTAAATATAACTTTTTATATTCAATTTTTACGAATTACAGTTAATTCGTCTCAGCTAACTTTCGTCTCATCATCACATTGACTAACCTTTTAGTCAAATACACTGACTAACCTATTAGTCATATAATAGGGTATCAACATGATTATTTTCTCAAACAATCACATCTCTCAAACACATCCTATAGGTGTGACTTTTAGGGACCAGTTGATCACCGCCATCTGTATAACAATAACGTCAAACTTATCTAGCAAGCCAACCGTTATTGATAAACGTTAATCAACTGATTATTATACAAAGTATACCCTGTGAACCTACAGAGATTTATTTATGTTATTGCACTAACTGGAGGACACTAGCTCCAACATAGCCTTCACCGCCGAGTGTAGTGCTCTTTTGAAAAACAAGTCCCCTCCTAAGTTAAAAGATCCCGGTAGTTTTTCCATTCCATGCACAATTGGTACCTATCAAATTGATAAAGGTTTATGTGATTTAGGCGCTAGTGTAAGTGTCATTCCTTACTCTATTTGTGCTAAGGTTAATATGGGAGTCTTGAAATGTACTAGTGTCACTTTGCAAATGGCGGATCGTTCTATAAAACGCCCTTTGGGAGTTTTGGAGGATGTTCCCGTCAAAGTTGGTAAATTCTTCATTCCGGTTTATTTTATTGTTCTTGACATGCCCGAGGATGCCCAAATCCCAATTATTTTGGGAAGACCCTTTTTACATACCGCGGGTGCAATAATGGATGTCAAGAAAGGTAAAATCACATTGAAAGTGGGTGACGATAAGGTCATATTTAACTTGAATAGTGCCATGAAGAGTCCCATGTTTGAAGAGTCTTGCTTTTCTATTGATGTTTTGGACAATGTCATAGATGACTTTATACCTCGGTCTTTGGTGAAAGACCCTTTGGACGCGCTCTTGGTATTAGAATCATTTGGAGGTGATGACGAGATTGGGTATCAGTTGGATGGGAAAAAGCTATCAATGGAGGAAAGCTCGTACTTTGTCGATAATAGGACAATTTTGAAGGGGGAAGAGTTTGAATTCGGTGGTACGGTCTACCATGAGGATGCGATCGTTGGGATAATCGAGGAAGTTAACATGGAAGCTTGAACCGACTCGAACTTCATACGTCGTGCGGGACGTTAAACCAGCGCTTTTTGGGAGGCAACCCATGCTTTTATTTGCTTTCATTTTATTTCTTTATTTTTCTTATTTTCCGTAATTTATCGTTTTTCGACTTAACTAGAATTGACGATGTTTCTTTTTGGTGATTTTTAGGTGAAAATGAAGACAAGAAGAGTTGATAAGGAAAATCACGCATCCCCAAGCACGGAAACTCGTTCGGGGAAGCTGATACCGTCAAACAAAAAAATTAAACAGGAACTTACAGGGGCCAAACCCCGATCGGGGTTCCCATTCCCCGATCGGGGTTGACCCTCTGTAAGCCCCTGTATTTTATTATGTTTCTTGCGAAAATAGAATTTCAGCATTCCTTGTATACGAACCCGATAGTACTCTTTCTCAGTCTTTCTTCTTCATTATTTCATTCAACTCAAGGTAACATCATTTCCTTCATCGCTTTGAAGGTATCCCCCGTATACATACTAGCTTGGGGGAGGCTAGCTAGTCTAGTAAGTTATTTTTGCTTTGCACTTTAGTTGTATTTTTCCCACTCCCCATTAAATATTAACCTCTTGTCTTCCATGTTTTGTGCTTTGAACCGTTTTTACGGTTAGCTTGTGTGTTTTTACATTTTGGCACATTGAGGACAATGTTGTGTTTAGCTTGGGGGGGATTGCACAAGTATTAGTTAGTAGTTGCATTTAGTTATAAAATTTAAGAAACTTTGAAATTTGTGTGCTTCATATGCTTTGCTTGCCTACTTTGGTCATGATTTACATAGTTGTACCCATTTGTATATCCCAATTTTAGCTTAATAGCTAATGATTCTCTATTATTTGACGGGATAATTGCATCCATGGGGATGTCTTGACATAGTAGGTGGAAGATGGAAATTGAACCTAATAAGCTTGATCTTGACTTTTGGCAAGCCACAAATTGGTAAGGTAGAGCCTCCTTAGACCGATAGATCCATATTCGGTCTCTCTTAGGTGAGTGTAGGTCTCCTTATGGTTTGTGCTACATCAAATACGCACAAGTATGGTTTTAATTTCATTTCTTTATAAGCATGCATTCATTTGTTAGCATTTTGGAGCCATTCACATGATAAATTTGCCTTTTTGAACCCATTCACAAAATTTATCCTTAGCTACATATAAAAATTGCCTACCTTGTTGAGCTAGTAGCCTTGATTAATTTGTGTTTGGATGCTCATTTAGGATTTGTTGTATTTTGAAATATCATTGTGAGCTTGGTCTTAATGCTTTGAGAAGAAAAGAAAAAAAAAAAGAGAAAAAAATGATGAAAATGATAAAAGAAAAAGAAAAGAAAAAAAAAAGCATGAAATGAAAAAAGAAAAGCATAGCTTGAATGTTGAAAAAAGAAGAAAAAGATGATTTAAGAAACTCTCATATTTTATTTACATACTTTGGAGAGTTTTTCTTAAGGAATTGTATTGGAAATTTTGGGATAGTTTTGGGATTGAGCATCCTTACATATGGTTGTTGCTAGCTTGACTTAGCTCCACATACCATAAATCATTTGCTCCCTTTTCTTACCCATTTCTTATTAACCTTCTTCTTACCTATGGCTTCCTTTTTCATGCTTGCATTTGGATGTTTTTGGCTTGCAGTTTTGAAATTTTTACCATATTAGATTGCGGGCACACTCTCATGAGTCAAGGATAGGTGAGTGCTACTTACAAAAATCCTTTCACAATAAAATGAGTTTGAGAGTATCGTAAGAGTCCATAAATCAAAAGATCATGCAAGAGCCAAAAAGTTCAATTGAAGTCTTTCATGCTACATCACCATGTAAATCTCATCCATGTTTTTGCATTATCCTTATGCCCATGTTGTTTCGGGATTTGAGTCATTATGCTTGATAGTTTAAAATTGGATATTGCAATTGTGGGGACTTCATTGTTTTCCTGTCTTGTCTTAGTCTTATGTGCTTGCTTGAGGACAAGCAATGGTTTAGCTTGGGGGAGTTTGATATGTCTAGTTTTATATGATTTTACTCCCTAATTTAGCTCGATTTTACATGATTACTATACTTTGTTTAGTATTTTTATGAGCTAATTACGTGTTCGAGGTGCATTGCTCGTTTTTGCTATGTTTTGTAGCAATCTAAGCATTTAGAGGCTTTTTCCTATCACAATTAGCAAGCACCAAAGTCCAACAAGCTAATATGGACCATGAAAGCAAAAAGACAAGCCAAGCATGAAGATTTGTCAAATGGATTGAAATGAAAAAGAAAGAAAACCAAAAATGAAGCCCAAAGAAAGGAGTCCACAACTCAAGCATAGGATACTCCTTTAGATGATCAAAGAAACCCTAAACTATGCAATTAACCGGAGAATTAAGGTGTTTAAAGGCATAGCTTATGATTCCTTAAGCATTAAATGGAGATATTAAGATAATGTGCCCGGATGAACCCCGATCGGGGTTTGGCTTCTATGAATTCTACCGTTTCAAGTCCCCTTTCCCTATATAAAGGAGAGGGACTTCGACACTTGGGGATATCTTTTTACATCTTTTCCACTTATCTTTCATCATATCTTTTACTCATATTTCACATATCTTTCATAGCTTTAGCACACAAGTTTTTCTTAGTTTCATAATTAGTTAAACATTTAGTTATTACTTTGTCAAACATTTGGTTACATTTTGAAGTTATATTGCAATCTTTCCATTCAACCATTTGGGTTATTCGTTCTTCATTTCCGAGTTATATTTCTCTATTGCGGTAATCCTAATTCTAGTTTTATGTTAGTATTCATTTCCGTCATTTTCCTTACGAATCATTTAGTTAATCGTAGCATTAGTTAATCATAGTTTCATTGTTTTCTACATTAGAATTGTTAGTTTGTCATTCACTTAGTGTAGTACATTTTATTAACAAGTTGTTGATTTCCTTTATAATTTCATATTCATCATGCTTATTATATCAAATAGTATTAGTTTAATTATCAATATGAGTGAGTAGTTTCATTTGTCTAGGGATTAAGGAAGTCATGCATAATTAGTAAATTGTAAATGTTAAAATAAGGATGAACTAATATTGTTAAATTGTTTCTATCACATGCTTGTATTGTTTTGTTAATCTTTGTTATTTGGCCAATTGCATCGATTAAATTTGTTAATTCATTCTATAAGTCAAGAGGCACGGAATCGGATTAGACTAAGCATGTGTAGTAGGACGACTCTAGTTATAACAAAAGTACTCTAGGACTCGACCTAAGGTTGACACTAATATCGAGAGATGGGTGTCTTTAGCCTAAACAATTAACAATATTAAGAATTCCTATGTTTAACATGAGCATTTACATATTTGCATGAGTGACCCGACTCCCCTAGACTCTTTTAATATTATTGATTTGCAACATAGTTAGCTAAACATCATACAAAACCAAACTGTTAAACCGACTTGATAGTAGTCCATTCATAGCATTTCATAACGAAATTCCCGTCACCATGTGTTCGACCCCTCGTACTACATTTATTTGTGTCTAGGAAAATTTATCTTTGCATAGGTGTGCGATATATCCTATCAATGACAATAAAGGAAGTAGAGAGGAGTTTGATGATGAATTGGTTAAGAGTTTGTAATACCATTTTGAGAAGAGTAAGTTGTCGCATAACAGTTGACTTTATTTTGTGGAATATTTAGAAGGAATACGACCTTTTAGGATGGTGGTAAGTATGGAAAATAGTGTATGATGGTAAGTATGGAGTAAGATGTGTATGCTATGTGCAGTATGTGATGTTGTGAGTGTTGTGGTACTATTAAAGGAAAAGTGTTGGTAAATGTTAGTTTGAATGTCTTGTGGAGAAAATTTTTAGTGGTAAGGTCCAATGTATGTATTATTGGAATTTTGGATTAGGTTGTTGTATCAGGTTGTGACGGTTTTTGAGGGTACCTTTAGTATATGATGATGCTAGTGTTAGCTTGAATGCTTGATTTCTTTTGTTTATAATGAGGGTGTGAACTTCGGGGACGAAGTTCATTTTTAAGGAAAGTAGAATGTAATAATTCGTATTAGTTAGTAAGACTTTGGCTTTATTATTGATCTTAGTGTATTTGATGGAGACTTGGTGTTGTTTTCTTCTGAGTTGATATGTATTTGATAGAGTCCTTGTGTTCGGAATGTTGGGAGTTTGATTAGAGGTCGTAGAGTTTGGTTTGTTGAATATGTGTTGTCGTGTTGTCTATGTTGTTTGTTTGGTAGGAGTATGGGTTGTGAACTTCGAGGACGAAGTTCGTGCTTAAGGAGGGAAGACTTTAATACTCCGTATTTATGAGTACTAGGTACTCGGTCGAGTGAAGCGTGCTCGACCGAGTGGTTATGTTACTCGGCCGAGTAGTGAGTATTCGCCGAGTAAGGTTGTTGTGTGAGTTGAACATTATTCTGTTCTGTATCACTCGGCCAAGAGTGGTGAGCACTCGACCGAGTGAGGTGTATTCGAGCGAGTGCATCTTGTACTCGACCACGTACACCGCTCAGTGAGGTTATTTCGGACGGCTTGATTAAGGCTTTACTATGTTGGTGATCCGTCGGGAGACGGTTCACACACCTGAGTTCGCTTCTCCTATTTCTCCCGCTACGAGGATGTGACACCCTCAAATTTGCGGAAAGAAAAAAAATAATTTAAATACATAAAAGAAATATGATAATACATAACGAAGGTGTCATAAAATAAAAAGGGTCATTACAAAACGGAAATAATATTCTACAAAAGAAATATACAAGACGGGAGCATATCTCCCGTATAAATACTGAAATGAAAAGAGTATATACAATATTACATTAAGAAACCGAATATAGGTTCCAAGTAAATACTTCCTCGCTAGCTCGTCCATGTACCCAAAATATGCATCACCACCTGTTCGACCGCATTAAATATAAACACGGAAGCCACAGTCAGTGGGGAGTAACTCCGAGTTCTCCCAGCCACGAAATGTCGAGTTTAATTAAACATGAATTACATAAAAGCAATGTATATGGAAAATACAAACCCTTAACATATACGATATGCTTATCATGTTATGAAACAAATAACTAACATATAACTATCATATGAAAGCTATCAGGGAATACGATAATTTAAACATAACACGAGGTAGGGAAGCTGGTATAATGGATCAGCGGGTTACCATGTAACCCGGCCCTGATACACTCAAACCCTAATCAACAACGTAATCATGTGAATCAGTAAACACTCGGTAATCCAAACTCTATCAATCTTAGCCGGCTTGCATCTCACCTTCTAAAACTCATAGAATCATAAAAACATGAAAGACCAATACGTCTACAAACAGGCATAAGTTCTTAGGACAGTCAATAGTCGACTTCTGTAACTCGAGGCTATACCACAAGGTAGGAAAACATCCTAGTCCGAGACTGATCAGACCTAGCGACAACAGCTATTCCATTCCCCGTCCCATGACATAACCGTCTATGAGAAACTCTACTAGGCGACCCCCTAAGCCAGAGATGGCTAGTACTTAAGCTGGCTCCTTCCAAAAGGGAAAGGCAGCCCATGCCCCGACT
>JAIUZE010009425.1:0-15062 GCA_022085475.1 Heliosperma pusillum | reverse complement strand
TTATGCCTAACTTTGATCTTTCTTCTCATAATTGTTGCTAGCTATAATAAGACTAAAGCACACAATTACACGCATATGATATATCGAGTAAAACACATTATTACATAAACACATGTCATTATCAAAACTATCAAATTGGTCCAACACTTCCATACTGTGACGTATTGCATATCTCGCTGCTTTGTCTGTGTCACAGTCCTTCATACTGTGACTCAGATCTACGGTTACTTCTTGTGAACTTAAATTTAATTAAGCTTCTCAAGTCTTGTACTTAATTGTTCTTGCTTGTGTTATCAAATAACCAAGTTAAGTAGAAATTTTTAAAAGTACACCTAATTCACCCCCTCCCCCTCTTAGGTGTTAATCGTTCTTAACTCTTCATCCTATAATCAATATATCATCCACATAAATTGTTATATAGACTACTTTTTCTCCTGTTTTCTTGGAAAATAATGAATAATCATTCAAGGATCGTTCATAACCTTTATTTTTCAAAGGCTTGGCTCAATTTGGCAGTCCATTGCCTTGATGCCGGCTCAATTTGGCATTCCACATAGTATTGATTGATTAATTGATTTGTTTTTATCCTTCATTGTGTATCTAAATAAGTAATACTTGACCCACTTTAATCATAAAACAAGTGTTTTTTTCATTCTATTTTAATATGTTACACAATCCCTTGCAATATGTCCTGTTGATCTTGTCAAATGTCAATAACGAGAATAATTTAAGATCAGCCACTGGTACTGCGCTGTACACTCGGACACCAGCTTGTCATTGCTACTTTTGTTAGGTCATGGTCACAATTTCTCTTACGACCCGTTGTTTGCTACCTAAGAAATCAATATACTTGATCCAAAGCAAAATTTTAAGCATAAATAATTATATAACTTATATTTCTTCCGTTCCGATTAATTGTTGTCATTTTATTTTGATACAAAGACTAAAGAAAGAGTGGATGACCATTTGTGGTTCCACTTAATGGATGACAAGTAGACAATAGTCCTATGTGATGATCAACTTACTTATAGAAAACATTACTATTATAGAAAAGACAACAATTGACTGAGACACTGTAATAACGAATATGACAACATTTGATCGGAACGTAGGGAGTATATAATTTTTATGTATTGTAAGTAATCTGAGTACAGAGTATTGAGTCATAGTGTTAAGAAATTAGACGAATAAAGAGGAAAATTGTACTGTGGTACATAAGATGAAGTCTAAATATTGTAAACCTAGTAAATTTAATTTTAAAGGTTATATCTAGTCGAGCCATAATTTATGTAAAAGCAAAATTCTACCAATTTGTCAGGCCACTTTCTGAGTAGCTTCTCTTAAGCCCTGTTTTTTTGACTTAATTTCAACTTTTATAAGTTTAATTCAGTTTAATTCCGATCTATTAAAAACAATTTATTTCAGTTCAGTTCATATAAGCTCATTTCTATATATTTAGTTCAACATTATTAGTGTTATAATTTCAGTTCATATTTGATCAACTCAATTTAGTTTATCTTCATTAAGCTTAGCTCAGTTTCAGTTAAATTTAGTTCAGTTCAAAAGAATAGGAGAAAGCACTCGTGATTTTATAACAACTTGTTTTGTTAGCATTAATGATTTTATTATTACTCCATAAAAGGAAAGCATTTCTAAAATAATGCTGAAAAAATAAGTAATTGTCGTTTTGGGTCGGATTTAAAACTATTTATCAAAATGGTGTCCACGTAGACTCGGGTTTTCAAAACCTGAAATACGGAACAAACACGCCATTGAGAATGACGTGTCTTTAAAAAAAAAAATATTGTACTGTTCACAGACACACCATTGGGAATGGCGTGTCTCTGTAAGAAAACCCGTCATTCCCAATGGCGTGTTTACTTTTAGTCCATTTTTGTAAGTTTGCATTTTCCTACTCACTAGAAACACGCCATTGCCAATGGCATGTTTCCTCCGTGTTTTTGGTTCGCGAAATCCAAGCCTACGTGGACACCATTTTGATAAATAGTTTTAAACCCGACCCAAAAGGACAAATATCTATTTTTTGAGCATTATTTTAAAAATGCTTTCCCATAAAAGTTTGTTTTTCATTTATTGATTTATATTGCGATACTGTGAAGAAACCCGATTTCCCACATGTGAGTGTAATCCCACATTGATAAAAGAGGGGAGAGTTTACCACCTTATAAGGCAATGGGTTACTCCCTCTATTGCCAATTGGTTTTAGAGTGGAACCCCCTTGGGTTTATAAAGTGGAATCTCTCTCCTCAGTACGGGTTGGACCCAGGCCCGATTATGAAATTTAACATGGTATCAGAGCCCATGGTAAAAAGACCTGGGCATAAAAGAAAAAAAACTGGGCTAAGAAAAAAAACGCAGCCGTTGAAGAATAACACGGTTTGCTTGACGACTGGAAGAGAGGCCAGAAAGCCCCCAGTCTGATTTAAGTGGGCTCACATGTGAGGGGGAGTGTGAAGAAACCCGATTTCCCACATGTGAGTGTAATCCCACATTGATAAAAGAGGGGAGAGTTTACCACCTTATAAGGCAATGGGTTACTCCCTCTATTGCCAATTGGTTTTAGAGTGGAACCCCCTTGGGTTTATAAAGTGGAATCTCTCTCCTCAGTACGGGTTGGACCCAGGCCCGATTATGAAATTTAACAGATACTATTATATCGGTGGCCATAAGATATTTCTAATTGCTATACTTCTTATTGATTTATATTGCTATTGCTATTTCATTTATTGATTTGTATTGCTATTTCTATTTAATCTTCCTAGCAATTGGTCTAGCATTGGGTGCTTGACGCAATTCTTGCACTCATAAAGATATAGATATTATTACTAGTACTTTCTGTTGTAGCTAAGCTTATTTTAACCTCACTATATAAATTACACAAATTCTCATTTGTGACGGACACTATCCGTCGCAAGCTTAAGACGGATACCATATTCTCTCACAAAATACCCATCAAGGGTGAGTGGAGAAGCACATGGGGAGTGCCCACCTTGTCCCCTCTACCCATTTCCTCTCACAAAATACCCGTCGCAAGATCCGATCCGTCGCAAGCAAGACCTACGGTATAAATTATGTATAGACTTGTAATAACTTAATAATAGTCAGCATCCTATATTGACTAAGAAACTAATAAGACAAACATTTTGTAAATAGTAATATTGAATTATCCTCTCCAATTTAATAGGAGTCGTGGTTGCCAACTTTGAGGGGTATTAGTTATAAATTAAATTACGTATTGTTTTGGCTATTGAGATCCGCCGCTCGTCTCACTGAAAACGGGTACTATTCGTCACAAGCTGAAGGCGGATAGTGTCCGCCTCATAATATGCGACTGGGGGATTTATTTGACATCCACATGCCTTTTCACTTGCATATTGTGAGAAAAACACTATGCGTTTTCAATTTATGACGAATGATGTCCATCTACAATGAGAATTTGCGTGAGAGTTGAGACCACAAAATTTAACAAATGGGCCTACAAAATCATACTTGAATTTCCCGTTAGGACCAGAATATGTCATATCACGTAATGATACGACCGGTCCAATAAGGCAAAAATGTAAATGGTTATTTAGCTTATAAAGAGTACAGTGGGGGTCACTTGTGTTGTGACAGACATATTCATCACAAACTTGTGACCGGTCGGATTCTTTTTACAAGGGAGGCAAGTGGGAGATTTTATGAGAGAAGATCCGACCCGTCACAAGCTTATGGCGGATATGTCCGTCACAAATGAGAATTTGTGTAAAGAGTAGTTATTTGTTGATAATATCATATTATATGATAATAATTAACATATTTAAAATGTCTTTATTGGTTATCAAAATAAGAAAAATTCTTCTGTACCCCAAGAGAACCGTATTCTTTTTAGCTAAGCCTTTATAATATTTCGTTTGATGGATTGCTTTTAGGTGTAAGGAGACGGTCCTTCCGAAAGACCCCATAATTTTTCTCAAAATACAATCATAAGTTAAATGTTAAGTCTAAGATAGTTTGTTTTCATCTCGTTATGGTCTCGTCTTATTATATAAGACCATCTTTAACATGTTTTTTTTTATGTGATGTTGATAGAAATTGAACCCAAGTCATGTATATCACGGCTAATAACTTTACCAACTAAGCTAGTTGATATTTGCTAAAACGAGGGTTGACAGGTTGCGGAAATCACATGGTTTTGCTTCCATTGATATGACACCAAGATGATGTAGCTGTCCAAAATATTAAAAGGGGGAGAAAGCAGGGAACATTATCGGACCAATAGTCAGACAACGGTTGATTCACTTAATCATGCATTTTACATTATTTTTATTCATATAATACAATTTAATTCACTTATAAAGAACCTTAAAAATCCTCTAACTAACACTTGACTCTGAGAAGCAATCAATGGAGTCAGCAGGAAAGAGTAGAACTCCCGAGAGTTTTAACATCGAAAATGGCGCAACAAAAGACGATAATTTCATAGAAGCAGTTCCGGCTTCAGCTCACTCGCTTGGCCATGGTTTGTTTCCATACGATATCATCTTACAATACTTATATGAGACGGTTTTATACATACAGTTGAATCAGTTACTGTCGTATTCCTCAGTTAGTATTTGTTTTAATCGTTTAGTTTTATACGCATATAACTGTCTCATGCATTCATGAAAAACTCCTTACATATATGCTATGTTAGTTTTCTGTCCTACGTCATTTTGTGTTTATATAATGATACAAAGTATATTTATTAGTCGCGGATCTATATAAGGAGGCACAATAGCGAATATGATCAAATGACGTAAATTTGGAATGATGCAGATTCATGGCAGCAGGTCGGTTTAATGTTGGCGACAGGGTTCAACTGTGGGTGGCTATTAAGCTTTTCGAACTTGATGTTGGTGCCCTTAGGGTGGGGTTGGGGTATCCCGTGCTTGTTTCTCGTTGCGCTCTTCACGTGGTATGCAAACTGGCTGTTAGCAGGGTTTCATTTCATCGACGGCCAGAGGTTCATCCGATATAAAGACTTGATCGGACATCTCTTTGGTAACCGCCTCGCCTCTTTCCGATTAATCATTATCTACATATAGACCTGGCAAACAGTTCAAGTTATTCAAGTCATTTGAATTGGGTCGGTTTTAACGACTCACCTGACTGCACCTTTTGACATTACAGGCAAGAAAATGTACTATGTAACATGGATTTCACAATCGGCCATCCTTATTCTTGGAAATATGGGTTTCATCCTTCTCGGAGGCAGAGGACTCAAGGTATCTCTTAATATTAACTTGAAAATTGTCATCCTTCTCGCTTTGATGATATATAAATTTGTGGCGCTTTTGCAACAGGAGATAAACTTAATGTTCAGTGACTCGGCCATGAGGCTCCAATATTACATCATCATCACCGGAATTACATACTTGATATTTTCTTTTGTCGTCCCAAATATGTCGGCTATCAGATTGTGGTTAGGAGCCTCGACTATTCTCACCTTTGGTTATATCGGTGTTCTTCTTGTGATAGTGGTTAAAGATGGTAGGTACCTTCTATCAGTCTCTCTGGTCCACGCGATACAAATATCACCCCGAACTTCTAATATGTAAATTAGCAACGCGCTAATTGTTGAAAGCATATTTGGGTCCGGAACTTATCAATCTATGATTTACCATAGGTAAATCGAACAGCCATAGGGACTATGAAGTTAAGGGAAGCATAATGGATAAGTTACTCAATGCTTTTGGTGCGATATCAGTCATCATCGTATGCAACACCTCGGGAATTCTACCGGAGATACAGGTTAGAACTTCTTATGATCATTGAGAACGGTATAAATAAGCAAAAAATGTCATGTCGAAATAAACATATGTTAATTTTTTTGTATCTGCAGTCTACTCTTCGGAAGCCAGCGGTCAAGAACATGAGAAGAGCCCTTGCTGTACAATTTACAGCAGGTCTAGCGGTATACTATGGTGTTAGCATCCTCGGCTACTGGGCTTATGGCTCAGAGGTGTCGGATTTTCTCCCAAAGGCGCTAAGCGGGCCAAAATGGGCTAAGGTCCTGATCAACCTGGCAGCCTTTCTACAGAATGTCATCTCCCAACATGTACGACTCTTTTCAGCATCTGATTAAAATACTACTCACAAAAGAATAACAGTGTAAACAACCTGTTGAGTCGGAAGGAATAGCTTACAATTTTGCGAGCATAAAACATTACATGGAAATAATCAATAAGGTACTACGATATGGAACACAAAGCATACATCTGAGTCAAGTCATTCGGAATGTTCATGTACTCAGTCGATCGACAGTCTACTGAGTAGGAATTATTATCCGAAATGAAAATACATGGTTTCTGTCTTTCTGTAAATTCTGCCTAAAGGGATATGTGTATGTTCTCAGATATTTGTTCAACCAATTCACGAGGCGCTAGACACCAAATTCCTGAAACTTGATGAAGGTATATACACCAAGGAAAATATAAAACGGAGGTTATTTCTACGAGTTTTCTTTTTTACCGGATGTACAGTCGTGACAGCGGCCATACCATTTATGGGAGATTTTATCACCCTCTTGGGATCATTCACACTCATTATGTTAACTTTCATTTTTCCGAGCATGATCTTCATCAAGGTAACTCTTCATTACGCTTAGCGAATTGCATACGCCTAGAAGCATGAAATTCGGTGCTGATTGTGAACTGTGAATGCATATGAAACGATGCAGGTTAAAGGAAAGACGGCTCGTGTAGAGCAAAAAGCATGGCATTGGAGTATCATTTTTGTTTCTTCCATCCTTGCTGTAGTAACTTCAGTGTCTGCAGTCAGATTAATAGTTCTTAATATAAAATACTATCAATTATTTGCAAATCAGTGAAATATATACGGAATATAGTTCGTAAAATGTATATACGAGAAGTTATGTTTTACGGAGTATACAGTAATACAACGAAGAAGTATTAATCGTAGCTTTTTTAGCCTCCTATGTAATGCACGACTATCTGAAGAACTGAAGAGTTATGTGTTGGAGTTGATTACCAATACACTCAATCAAAGTTGACTTCTTGTTAAAGTCTTTTGTATATACAGTCACCCATGTCGCCGAGTTTCAGCGACACCATCTCACATATATATGTAAGGGATCACTAAAAATGGTGGAGTTATATGTAAGGGACCACTAAAATAGTGGACCTACATTAAAATATGTAAGAGGGTGTCGCCGTATCATCCCCTATAACTAAAAGAATAAGTCATCAAAAAGTTTTCCCGCTCAAATTTCACAACAATGGATTGGCCTTCATTATTAGCTAATTATTCCTTAAAAAATATTATGTACAAGTTAGGCTCAATAGTATTATCTTAAGTATTATACGGAGTATTCAATAATATTTTCTCACAGAAAATCTCTATCGGAATATAGTCACAATACCTAAAAAATACATGAAAATAAAAATCAATTAAGTTTATAATATTATTTGGACCGGAGTCATCAACATAAATTCGATCATAAGGATGATCTCCCCACCATTCGGGAAAATTACCCGTGACACGATAACAAACTTTATAAAGATGGCCATGATAGATGAACCATCTCAACCAAAACCTTAAAGTGATGGTTGAGTCCCATATATTATAGTTATATTCTATTATGCGCCGTTACTCGAATGCCCATTGGGCTTGAAGAGTGGTTACTGCACATGCCCCTCATACCACGTGCTGAGTTTTTCCACTTGGTGAGTTTGTGAGATATTGGGGGCTGCCAGGGTTTTAACTTGTGACCTTCGGTCACACTGGCTCTGATACCATGATAAATCTGACGATTGTGTGAATATTAGAATGATATTGATCCATTCAACTTGTCTTACAACTTTGTGGAATATGCTATGTATACAAGATATGGATAGACTAATAAAAGGAAAGAATAAATTGTGCAAACAAAAAATAAGGGAATGAATCACTAATTGTGATTGATATCTTAGCTTCCGTCAAACGGCTCTTTTGAGGGTTGTGAGAAACGGCCCAATGTTGTTATGTATGGAGGATTCTATTATACGCCGTTCCATTACTGACCATACATTGGTTACCGATTTATATATACATAGTATCAAATTAGATTAGATTGTATTAGATTAGATATGTAATAAGATCTCGAGATTTTATATACTATAAAAAATATATAAAATAATCTGTTTGATTTAGTCTTCTAAATTAACTAGTTATTAAAATATATATATATAGTACTATTATTCAGAAAGACAATATCAAATTATTAATACAAACCAACTTACAAGAAATACTCGCTCCTCCGAAATTATCAGATATAAAGATGATGAACGGTATTAAATTTGTAAATTTAATTGTTATAGTTTCTTTATTGATGTTGTCCATTATGCCAGAGATTAGCATGGGTGTTCGTCAACCGTCGGACATAATGTTGCAAGATAGTGCAAATGTCACCAGCAACTGTATAGGATTCAATCAACGATGTGGGCCTCTTTACTGGTGTTGTCCAGGCTATTATTGTTACTTAGGACCTTTTAAAGGTAGTTTTGGTTTTTTTTGTAATGATCATAGGAGTACTGTTTAATACATTATAAGTATTAAAAATATAAATAAATGATTAAATTTTATATTAAGTCATATTTGAAATTTGAAGTTTTCATTAAAAAGTCCATTAAGCTACGTGTATTGAACTTCTTCATTTAATTTAAGTTCTCCTTTAACAAAAAAAGAAGATATGTTATAGAATCGATCCTTATTTATAGTGTACAAAACTACTTTATCTAGGCATGTCTTTATATAGGTTGGGTCGTATATCTCATATATCTAAGATCCATTAATTCACTTTTATTTGAAAAGTTAAATTTTGGTAAAAAAATTACCTAAGTCGATTTATCGTAATTGGGTCAAAGCGGCCAGGGTGATACAACCTTAAGCTAGGTATAGATTACTAATTAATATGTAATAGGCGGAAAGTAAAGGACGATGCAAAAAGCGAAATAAATGCAAGGAAATAAAGGACACGTGAAATTGTTGACGCGGAAAACCCGAATTGGGAAAAACCGCGGGGGGGAGTCGGAATCCCGCCAAATAGTGCACTAAATCTTTTAAGAAAAATTGCATGGGGAACCAAAAGATATTAATTTATATTTTATGAAATTTAGTATACCGTCTGACATAATGTTGCAAGGTAGTCATAGTACAAATGACACTAACTATATAAGACTCAATCAACGATGTGAGCCTCTTTACTAGCTAGTGTTGTCCATGCTATTATTGCTACTTCAAATTTTATAACGGTAGGTTCAATCGTTTTTTTT
This sequence comes from Heliosperma pusillum, assembly GCA_022085475.1. Lineage (NCBI taxonomy): Eukaryota > Viridiplantae > Streptophyta > Magnoliopsida > Caryophyllales > Caryophyllaceae > Heliosperma > Heliosperma pusillum. The sequence continues at coordinate 5,748 of JAIUZE010009425.1, read as the reverse complement.
TTGTAATGAAAAAGATAGTCAACCCGAACAAAACTCGTGAATGTGTAACTATTTCATCCATTCAGGTAAATTTTTTATATGTTTGATTGATGTATGCAATTTAACCTAAACGATAAAACTTATTCGAAAGGAGGGAGTACATACTAATGTAATTGTAATATTCTCTAGGGCTCGAGGCCACAATAATGTTGCTCATGAAAATTAACAAGCTTGTGACGGATCTATCGGTCACAAGCAAGACTAATTGATTATTTATATAGGTTACGTTGACGTATGACTACCATACAAAACACACAAAGCAAAGAATACGAAACCTATTCACAATTTACAGATCCATAACAAAAACTCTATTTACATACACATAACGATATAACCTATGCAAAGGATGTACGTTCTCTATGGTTAGGTCGTTTACAGGTTGAAAATTGGGTACTCGCGACATTAAAGTACCATGAGGTATTTCTCGCTTTTGTGCTCACCTTGTCGAATGACCGTACGAGTTGCCAAAACACGACGTAAAATACGTGTAAGGCCTAGTCAGTCGAATGGATCTTATAAGTATACAACGTACTTTACCAATGATGAAATTAGGGTAGCTTAGATAATTAGATGGCGTAATATTGGCTTACGAAGATCCTACACCTTTTTTTGTAACAAGTAAAATACAAAATATAAAGTACATAAAGGCAATACCGTTTTCAGTTGGTCTCTCTTGTGAAGGTCACAAGTTTGTGACGGATTAAATGTGACCATTTTATGATAAAAAGTAATCATCCATAAAATGTTACCAGTCATATAATGGTTACATTTTCCATAAAAATAGTCACATTTGCTCCGTCACAAGCTTGTGACGAAAAGTGCCCGTCACAAATGAAAATTTGTGTACCGTTTTAGTATATGAAATCACCAGCGAAAAGAACAAACAATACGCAAAGTAAACAAGTGTATGGATAGTTAGAAGGCTTATTATATGCAAAGGAGAATCAGATTTCATAATAACTACGGAGAATTTTTTTTGTGTGCAAGTCAAGAGCTACGACATACTCGTAATATCAAACTCTAAGTCAGGTTCACAATATTGAATTAGAAGCATCTATTTATTTACTTTTAAAAAAAAATGCATAAATAAACAAATAAATTGTCAAATATATAATTTTACAAACAAATGTCAAGTCTTACCCCGTTTATTTAGTCCCCAGTGGAGTGAGATCGATCTCCGAAAAAATACCGTCCTTTTTTTTTATAATAGATAATAAGTCGGTAGGTAGGAGTCACCGATGGGTTTTAAGAAAACATAAAAAAAAAACAGTTTAAAAAAGAATAACGGAAAGCCCTTTTGATCCCAGGTATGAGGCTGAATCGTCTAGACCTGGCAAACGGGTTAATCGGGTCGGGTTCGGGTCGGTCCAATTCGGATTTATCATACTATCAGGTTATTTTGGGTCGGGTCAGGTTGGGTCGGGTTTCGGGTGTTTTTCGGGTGAATTGATCGTGTCAGTTTCGCGTCAACGGATGTGGTTATTTCGGGTTCGTGTAATTTTCGGGTCAATGATTAATAAAAATATAGTAATTTTAGTATTTCAAGTCCTTTTTTTCAATAAGATTATATTACTTCACGTATCTTCGGGATAGCGGTTTCGGATCGGGTCATTTCGGGTCGTCGGGTCAGTTTTGGGTCAACACACTTTGGGTGTGTGAGTCGGGTGGGGGTACCCCCGGTTTGGTCGAGAGACGGAGCAGACGACTCGGGTTGGTCAATTTTTGTGGTAGATAGTGGTGATGAGGTGTTGGTTCAGTATTGGTTGACCCGGATGATGTAGGTGTGTCAGTTTGTTGAACAAGAACAACTTGATCAATAGGTGTGAGTAGACCTGGCAAAAGCAACCCGACCCGATTGACCCGACCCGAATGACCTGACCCGTGACCCGAAATTGACCCGAACTACAACACCCAAATGTGACCCGAAACCCGATTGGACCCGACCCGACCCGAACATGACCAGATCTTTCTTGACCCGTAACTGACCCGACCCGAAAATAACCCGATCCAAAACCACGCAACCCGAAAATGACCCGACAAAACATAACTTTAATTGAACCGAAAAGACTTAAAATGGTATTTTATCTCTTATTCTTTGACCCGAAAATGACCCGCCCGAAATAACCCGACCCGATTGACCCGAAACGGACCCGACAACAAACCCGAAACAAACCCGAAACCCGAAATGACCCGACCCGACCCGAGTTAACCCGAAATCAACGAGAGACCCGAACTGACCCGACCCGAACTGGCCTGACCCGAACCCGACCCGGTTGACCCGTTTGCCAGGTCTAGGTGTGAGTGTATCACGTAAAAAAGAAGTGGATGAAGAGTCGACATTGTGAAGGCGAAGATTTTGATAAGGAAATTCATTTTCAATGATAACAACGTCACATGAATCAAAATAAGATTCGGTGTCGAAATTGTAGAGACGCCATCCTTTCTTACCGAATTGGTACCCAATAAAAACACATTTTTGACTATGAGATGCAAATTTGTCTTTGCTACGATTTAAAGTCTTTACGTAACTAAGACACTTAAGAACTCGAATATTCTACATAGGTGAAGGTTTGTTAAAAATCATTTCATACGGCGTTTTACCTTTAAGAAGGGGAGTGGGAGTACGATTAATGAGATGAACCGCACTTAAAACACCTTCGTCCCAAAAAAATATAGGTAAACTTGCTTGAAATAAGAGGGCACGAGCGACGTTTAAAATATGTCTATGTTTACGTTCAACCCTCCCGTTTTGCTGGGGAGTTCCAACATTGGAATTTTGAAATAAAATGCCTTGAGTATTGAAAAAATTAATAAGAGATCGGAATTCACCCCCATTGTCACTGCGTATCATTTTGATTTTCTTATTAAATTGTCTTTCGACCATAGCAAAAAAATTAAGTAAGGTTTGTTGCGTACCATTTTTATGTCGTAAAAGATAGATCCATGTAGAACGTGAAAAATCGTCTACAACTGTGAGGAAAAATTGGGATCCACATGATCCATTAGGAGAGTATGGTCCCCTTAAGTCGCAACGAATAAGATCGAAAATTGAAATAGCATTGTTTAAACTTAAAGAAAAATGTTCGCGATTTTGTCTAGCGTGTGAACAAATGCATGTCACAAATTCGACAATCAAAATGTTTGCTAGAATTTTTATTGATAAAAGGCAAGAAACGAAAAACATGGGAGGACGGGTGACCCAACCTTCTATGCCACAACTCGGTTGAGCCGAGAGATTCCACCGCACATGCCTTGACCGTGTCACCGCTTACACCCGTCAAATAATATAGGCCCTCACGTTGCTCACACCCGTCAAATAATATAGGCCCTCATGTTGCTCACACCAATCAGCATCTTCGAGGAACGGTCTTGTATGAGACAAAGTTGGTGCAAAAATTGAATCGTGAGAGTGGTATATAATAATAAACTAGAGACGAATATAAGATGACACGTTAATTTTTCAGCATATAAAACTTCTTTGAGTATTAAACGGTCGGAGAGTATAATATCTCCACAGCAAGTAGCATAAGCAAGGTGCCCATTTGGGAAGCCTACAAATAATGGCAGTATTGAGCGAACATTCGAAAAGTTAGACAATGGACCTGATATATGAGGCGAGGCCCCTGTGTCGATAATCCAAGAAGATAAAATAGGTTTAGAGACATTACCTTGGGCTGGTTGATTAGAGCCGGCTTGATAAGCCTTCCATAGCCTGGTTAGTTCCGCGAGTTGGGTCGGATTGAAAGAGTTCAGGTCAATATTATCCATAGTAGGGACTGTCGAGGAAGAAGACATCGCTTGACCTGTACCAGCAAACGGTACAATAGCAGATGGTACAACAACCATCGCATATGGGCTCGAGGAGCAGCAGTGGTACTGCTCTGTTTCGAGCGGTCAGTCAGGCCTCGTCCACACCCCTCAACAGTAATAATAATATTATTTGGGCCAGAGTCATCAAGATAAATTCGATCATGAGGATGATCTCCCCACCATTCAGGAAAATTACCTGTGACACGATAGCAAACTTTATAAAGATGGTCATGATAGATGAACCATATCAACCAAAACCTTAAGGTGATGGTTGATGCACATATATTATATTTATATTCTATTATGCCACCTCACTCGAATGTCCAGTGGGCTTGAAGCAATATTGTCAGGATCGGGATTTTACTTTTGATCGATGAGTTAAGTAGGACCGAATCGATAGAATCGGATCGTAGGATCGTAAGATTCTACGTATTAACTAAATATAGTTTTTTATCTGGTAAATAAATAAAATTGAAGATCAAAATACATATTTATTAGTATTTATCCATAAATTATGATCACTAATAGTTTTAGTGTCATTTTATGAACATGTTTTTACAACTTACACAAGATTCGGATTTTACAATGTCATTATATAAAATATATATTTATTCTTTTTCCTATATAATCGGATCGTAGAATCGTAAAATCGTAGGATCGTATTATGATCCTACCTCTAAAGCTTTCACAAATAGGATCGTAAAATTTTACAACCATAATAGAATCGTAACATCTGGATTCGGTCAAGCGTTTTTGGATCGTAAAATCGTATAATCGTAGGATCGAATCGAGATTCTAACAACAATGGCTTGAAAAATGGTTAGTGCACATGCCCCTCATACCACGTGCTGGGTTTTTCCACTTGGTGAGTTTGTGAGATATTGGGGGCTGCCATGATTTGAGCTCGTGACCTTCAGTTACACTGGCTCTGATACCATGATAAATCTGACGATTGTGTGAATATTAGAATGATATTGATCCATTCAACTTGTCTTACAACTTTGTGGAATATGCTATGTATACAAGAAACAGTAAGTGGATTGTACATCTGATGTACTACCACAGATAATGTAGTTTTTGAACTTCACAATAAAGTTTTTGAGTATAGTATTTAAAAATTATGAATTTTAATATAAAGTTTTTGAGTTCATTAATTTGAACATTAAGCTAAAAAAATTTTACAATAAAACTCAAAATACATGACATATAAGATTTAAAATGTAATTTATAAACTTTAAAAAGTTCGAAAAAAATGCATAAAAACTCAAATTCATGCAAGTCTGAGGTAGTACATCCGATGTAAAATCCTTTTTCTCTACAAGATAGGGATAGACTAATAAAAGGAAAGAATAAATTGTGCAAACAAAAAATAAGGGAATGAATCACTAATTGTGATTGATATCTTCCGTCAAACGGCTCTTTTGAGGGTTGTGAGAAACGGCCCAATGTTGCTACGTATGGAGGATTCTATTATACGCCGTTCCATTACTGACCATACATTGGTTACCGATTTATATATACATAGTATCAAATTAGATTAGATTGTATTAGATTAGATATGTAATAAGATCTCGAGATTTTATATACTATAAAAAATATATAAAATAATCTGTTTGATTTAGTCTTCTAAATTAACTAGTTATTAAAATATATATATATATATATAGTACTATTATTTAGAAAGACAATATCAAATTATTAATACAAACCAACTTACAAGAAATACTCACTCCTCCGAAATTATCAGATATAAAGATGATGAACGGTATTAAATTTGTAAATTTAATTGTTATAATTTCTTTATTGATGTTGTCCATTATGCCAGAGATTAGCATGGGTGTTCGTCAACCGTCGGACATAATGTTGCAAGATAGTGCAAATGTCACCAGCAACTGTATA
>JAIUZE010009424.1:0-55300 GCA_022085475.1 Heliosperma pusillum | reverse complement strand
GAAATCAAGTCAAAGCAAAGGAAGATGAAACGTTAGTCAAGAGCTTCCAGAAGACCACATACCCGATCGGGTAAGTGTGTACCCGATCGGGTAAGTGTGCTGATCCGAGCATGGCGGCTTCTTCTTCCTACTTTTGTCCTATGTGTTTAATGCCCGACCTCTTCTCCACGAAACCCTAATACTATAAATAAGATGCTCTAGCCCCTCATATCATAGGATCCAACACACCTTTCTTACAATCCTCTTCTCTTCTTACATTTCTCCTTAGATTAGGAGGAGGGGGAACTAGCCTCCCTTCTCTCATTTTCTTCTTCTTTAGTCTTTAGTTCTTAGTTTATTTCTGTCCTTTCCATATCAAAACATTAGCTTAGATCAATAAGAATTTCATCCTTGTAATCTCCTTTGTGTGGTTCAAGCGTTGTAATTGGTGGATCGTTTATTATGTGCAAGGGATTTCTATTATTGTTATCGCTTTCGTTCATGATCGTCACCTAGGTATTCCCACTTTATCCTTTGTTTAATGTTCTTTATTGCTTTCTATTTAATTATTATTCTCTTTACATATTATCTTAGGTTCATTTTCATGTTGTTATAATTGTAATTTCATTTCTTAGATTATCAATTAGCGTCGTTATTATCGCCACATAGAGAGTCTTAAAACATGTCTATCCTAGTTTTCATTGTTAATATCATCTTAGATTTAAATATCGCCATGAGTAAGTAGTCACTTTTCTAGGGTGTAGGGTAGCCATGTTAGATTGATTAAAAGATGTTAATTGGATAAAAGAAATTGTGCTTTTAAAACATTGTGTCTATGCATGTTTGGACTATAACGATAGTTAACGACTTCTGGCCGGAAATCATCGACTAAAATGGAATTCTTTTCCACGGTAGAAATACGCGAATTGAATAGACAAAGCATGACATGGTGGATTAAGACCTAGTAAATCGCCTAAAAAGCCTGCTAGACCATCTGATCTATGATTGTAATGAACACATCATTCTTACGAACTCACAATGAATTATTTGCATGTTTCATATCCAATTTCATCAATATGTCAATCTACATGTGTGAACCTATTTCCCTAGATGCTTTTCATTACTTGCTTTATTGTTTTCATTTGTTTTTATTTTGTTTTCATTTATGCTTTATATTAGTTTAGATATCAAAATCCCAAAACCCAGATATTCGTTAGATAAAACCCAATTGCGAGACATCTCACATTCTATAGGAAACACCATCTCCCTGAGGATCGACCCCTACTTCCCTAATTACATTAATTTGTTATTAGCCTAGTCTGGGTAACTTACCTTTGTATTGGGCTTGCGACAGGCCCGATCAAATTTTGGCGTTACGGTTTAGTTTTCCTTTTTCTCGTGATTTCTATCGCAATTAGTTTTATCTAGTCTTTAGGAACTCAAATTCCTTTAGACCTCTCTTGTTTTTTCGTCTTAGCTTTTCAATCTTATGCCCAGATCTTCTAGACTAGGGACCCCTATCTCTTTAGACCCCAATCTAGAAAGAACTCTGCGTAAGAGAAAAAAGCTATTCAACGAAATTTCAAAAGCTTCTGATACTTTAAGTTTAGATCGTATTCGTGAGAAATACTCGGATATTATATCTACTCTTGAAGGAGAAGAAGATCCATTCTCATCTCCATTCAAAAAAAAAAAAAACCAATCAAATTCCAAACAACACTCCATCTTCATCTTCACCAAACAAAAATGGTTCGACTTTCAGACCTATCCAAACCCACCGCTGAAACACTTCCAAGGGGTATTGCTACACCCCAAATCGAAGCCCAAAACTTTGAAATAAAACTTGCCTTCATTAACCTTATAGAAAGAAGTCAATTTAGTGGCAATGCCACAGAAGATCCCAACCTCCACATCCAAAACTTCTGTGACTATTGCTCCACTATCAGACAAACTAGAGTCACCCAAGGGCAAATTAGAGAGATGCTCTTCTCATTTTCTTTGAGGGGTAAGGCAAAGTTGTGGATACATAGCCTTGATAAGGTTACATTAGGTATAACCGATTGGGAGAGTTTAGCTCTTGCCTTCTACCAAAAGTACTTTCCTCCAGAAAAGACCGCTTTGTTAAGAAGTCAAATCACTGGTTTCCAACAAGGGGATGATGAGAGCCTATATGAAGCCTGGGAGAGGTACAAGGACTTGCAAAGAGAATGTCCTCATCATGGGATATATTCATGGCTCCTTGCCATCACATTCTATAATGGGTGTTATATAGAGACCCGTCGTATCCTGGATTCCGCTAACAATGGAAGATTTGATCAAATCAATGTTGAGATTGCTCACACTACCATTGAATCCATGGCAATTCACGATTCTCAATATAGAAATTCCCGCTCCATAGCATTAAAATCTAAGCAAGAAGACCCCACTTTGACACTTTTACAAGCTCAAGTAGCCCTTCTCACACAAAAGCTAGAACAAATTAAATCTTTTACATCTCAACATAGTGACAATGGTGTAAGTAAACTTGAAGCCATGATGCTGCAATTGGCTCAAAGGCAAGACACCATGATAGCTCAATTCCAGGAGAGTGATCAAGCTAAGGACGCCGCCATCAAATTGTTGGAAGCTAAAATTTCCCAATATGCCTCTTCTAATACCTACCAAGAGCAGGGGCAGCTGCCTTCACAATGTTACCAACCTCACAAAACTGTAAATGCCATTTCCTCGAGAAGTGGTAAGCATAATGATGAGCCCGTGGTTGTTGATGTTGAAGACAAGGTGCCCATGTCAAAAGGGAAAGAGCCCGAGATTCCTATTGAGATCAAAGTCCCATTTCCCCAAAGATTAGCCAAGCACAAGGAGGAGGCATAGTATGGTAAGTTCCTTGACGTCGTCAAGAACTTAAAGGTAACAGTTCCTTTCATTGAATTGTTTTCCCAAGTTCCTTCTTATTCCAAGTTTATGAAGGAAGTCCTCAAAAAGAAGAGATCCTTCAATGAGATGAAGACCGTAGCTTTCACTGAAGAGTGTAGTGCACTCTTACAAAATAAGTCTCCACCAAAACTTAAGGACCCTGGTAGTTACTCCATCCCTTGCACTATAGGCACGTATACCATTGATAAGGCCCTTTGCGACCTAGGTGCTAGTGTAAGTGTCATGCCCTTTTCTATGTTTGAAAAACTTAACATGGGTGCTTTGAAATGCACTAATATTACTTTGCAAATGGCGGACCGTTCTCTAAAACAACCTATGGGTGTTTTAGAAGATGTGCCCGTCAAAGTTGGTAAGTTTTTCATTCCCGTTGACTTTCTAGTACTTGACATGGCCGAAGACTCTCAAATCCCAATCATTTTGGGAAGACCCTTTTTGCACACCGCTGGTGCAGTTTTCGATGTCAAGAATGGGAAGTTGACATTAGATATAGGAGATGACAAGGTGACCTTTAGTAAAAACCCCACCGATAAGAGTCCCGTGTTAGAAGACTCATGTTATATGCTTAATGTTGAGGACTCTTCTATTGTTCCTTCTATGCCTCGATCCTTACTGACGGATCCATTGGAGGCACAGGTTAGTGTTGATTCTCTTGTAGGTGAGCATACTAAAAGCACTACTGCTAAAAGTGCTAGAAGGGGCTATTCTCGGAAAAGCTTGGCATGGATGGAAAATGTAAAGAACGCTATGAAGATGAGCTTCGATGATAGTGACCTTAAAGATAAAGGATGATCAAAGAAAGAAATGGACTCTAGCAAGACTTTTAAATTGCGCTTCTCGGGAGGCAACCCGTGTTCCTTTTCTTTTTTGCATTTTTCTTTTTTTCCTTTTTTCGTTGTTAGGATTTATTTTGCAGATGAAAGAGTTTTTGAAGAATCTATAAAGACCTTCCTTGTCAAGTCCAAAAGACTAGCTTGGGGGAGTTCGCGCTGACTAGTAAGCTTCACTCTTCTTTCATTTTTCCTTTTCCCCATTAAGCATCTCATTGCATATTTTGTCTTTGTGCTCACATTGGGGACAATGTGATGTTTAGCTTGGGGGAGGGATCGCATTTTCCCATTTTGCATGTTAGTTGATCAGTTTTCAAATTTTGAATAAAAGAAAGAGAAAATTTTTGAGAAAATTTAAAATTTTTGAACATAATTGAATGCTTTTCATGCTTTGCTTGCTTGTTTACTATGCTATTATGTTACATTTCCCAAACTTAGAGCTTTCAAAAGATAATGATTCAATATTCATTGAATTGTGCATACATGGGGAAGTCTTGTACACAGTAGGCATGGAATGAATCTATAGATGAGTACGCTCGATCTTGACATTTGGCAAGTTACATATATTGTAAGGTAGAACCTCCTTAGACTGGTACATCTATACCCAGTCTCAATTAGGTGTGTGTAGTTCTCCTTGTGATGTGTGTCATGTCAAAACGCATAAGTATGGTTCTCATTTCATTCCTATAAGCATTGCATTCATGATTCACTAAAATTTGAAGCCTTTTTCACTTTGAATTACACCTCAAAATAAGCCCTTTCATACAAATTCTTCACAAAATAATAGCTACATACAAAAACTGCCTACCTTTTGAGCTAGTAGCTAGACTATGGTGTATGAGTGCTCTTTTGAGAAGATTTTATTCCTTAATGTCAAGGTGAATTTGGGAGAACGAAAAAGTTCAAGAAGTGAAGTTATGTTCAAAAGAAAAGAAAAAAAGAGAAGAAATCAAAAGAAAAAGAAAAAAAAAAAGAGAAAAGAAATTGAAAAATCGAAAAAGAAGTAAAAGAAGAAGTTGTGAGTATCTCCTCAAAATGTCAAGTCAATATTCAATAGAAGGAGTTTACCCTTGTGTTTCGTGTGTAAGAAGCCAAATTGTTGCTTCTGGCTTCGTTATTTATCTTTTGGGAATTAATCGAAAGTTTGGATTGAGTATCCATTTATCATTGGTCAGTTGCTAGCTCATTCTAACATTCATATTGACCATAACTATTTGTCCACCTTTCACCCATTTCCCAAAGCCTTCTTCTTATTTTTCGGCTTCTTTTCTATGTGCATTGTGATCTTTGACTTGTGTTTTGAATTGTTTACCATATTAGACTGCGGACACATTTTCATAAGTCGTAGATAGGTGAGTTTCTCAAAACATTTACACATAAAGAAAATCACCTTTTACATACATTGAGTGTTCGAGTGTGCCGTGAGAGTCCATTTGTCGAAAGATCATGCAAGAGCCGAAAATTCTATAGTGAAATTCTTTGTGCTACGCCGTTGTGTAAATCTCAGCCATGTTTATGTATCATTCTTGCCCACGTTGCTTTTGGGTTATGATTCATTATGTTTTCAAAGTTTTATGTTGAGATTTATTTCTTGATGGTGTAGTAGTCAAAGCTTGCAACCTTGTCCTGGTATTGTTTGCTATGTTTGCTTGAGGACAAGCAAAGGTTTAGCTTGGGGGAGTTTGATAAGTGAATATTTGTATGGTTTTAACCCCCAATTTAGCTCGGTTTTGTATGTCATTTGTGCTTTGTTAAGCCACTTTATGAGCTAATATCGTCTTCTAGGCGAATTCTTGTGTTCTAACCTGTTTTGTAGGGAAAGTGACGTTTCTACGCCCTTTTTCTATATTTCCAAGCATTTGCCTAGAACCCGACGATTTGAATTAAGAAGCAAGCTTGACCAAGTGAAAGACATTTCAAGAAGGTTCACTAATTCAAAAGAGAGAAGAAGTAAAGACAGTTTCGTAGTTGTCGGAAGATCAATCAATTAGGCGAAAGAATTCATCGCTTTACATCAAACCCTATCAACAAACCCGACTCAAGAGGTCAAGGGGGATGTTGGAAGTCAAGTCAAAGCAAAGGAAGATGAAACGTTAGTCAAGAGCTTCCAGAAGAACACTTACCCGATCGGGTAAGTGTGTACCCGATCGGGTAAGTGTGCTGATTCGAGCATGGCGGCTTCTTCTTCCTACTTTTGTCCTATGTGTTTAATGCCCGACCTCTTCTCCACGAAACCCTAATACTATAAATAGATGCTCTAGCCCCTCATATCAAACACACCTCTTACAATCCTCTTCTCTTCTCTTCTTACATTTCTCCTTAGATTAGGAGGAGGGGGAACTAGCCTCCCTTCTCTCATTTTCTTCTTCTTTAGTCTTTAGTTCTTAGTTTATTTCTGTCCTTTCCATATCAAAACATTAGCTTAGATCAATAAGAATTTCATCCTTGTAATCTCCTTTGTGTGGTTCAAGCGTTGTAATTGGTGGATCGTTTATTATGTGCAAGGGATTTCTATTATTGTTATCGCTTTCGTTCATGATCGTCACCTAGGTATTCCCACTTTATCCTTTGTTTAATGTTCTTTATTGCTTTCTATTTAATTATTATTCTCTTTACATATTATCTTAGGTTCATTTTCATGTTGTTATAATTGTAATTTCATTTCTTAGATTATCAATTAGCGTCGTTATTATCGCCACATAGAGAGTCTTAAAACATGTCTATCCTAGTTTTCATTGTTAATATCATCTTAGATTTAAATATCGCCATGAGTAAGTAGTCACTTTTCTAGGGTGTAGGGTAGCCATGTTAGATTGATTAAAAGATATTAATTGGATAAAAGAAATTGTGCTTTTAAAACATTGTGTCTATGCATGTTTGGACTATAACGATAGTTAACGACTTCTGGCCGAAAATCATCGACTAAAATGGAATTCTTTTCCAAGATAGAAATACGCGAATTGAATAGACAAAGCATGACATGGTGGATTAAGACCTAGTAAATCGCCTAAAAAGCCTGCTAGACCATCTGATCTATGATTGTAATGAACACATCATTCTTACGAACTCACAATGAATTATTTGCATGTTCCATATCCAATTTCATCAATATGTCAATCTAGATGTGTGAACCTATTTCCCTAGATGCTTTTCATTACTTGCTTTATTGTTTTCATTTGTTTTTATTTTGTTTTCATTTATGCTTTATATTAGTTTAGATATCAAAATCCCAAAACCCAGATATTCGTTAGATAAAACCCAATTGCGAGACATCTCACATTCTATAGGAAACACCATTTCCCTGAGGATCGACCCCTACTTCCCTAATTACATTAATTTGTTATTAGCCTAGTCTGGGTAATTTATCTTTGTATTGGGCTTGCGACAGGCCCGATCAGAGGCATAGATAGACACTTTGATTTGGTGAATATCCAAGAAACACACATTCAATGGAGCGAGGTTGAAGCTTGTGAGTATTTTAAGGACGCAACCACGGAAAACAGAGACAACCAAAATTATGTAGTTTGAGGTAATTCGGTTCTTGATTGAATAGTTTAAAGTACGGAGATTGGTTATTGAGTGACGGAGTAGGCAACCGATTAATTAAGTAAGCGGCGGTGGAGAAAGCATAAGGCCATAAGGTAAGAGGGAGATGAGCATGAGTAAGGAGTGAGAGGCCAGTTTCGACAATGTGTCTATGCCGACGCTCAGCGAAACCATTGTGTTCGGGAGTGTGTGGTGGTGAAGTGAGATGTGTGATGCCATCGAGGTTGAGGTTTGTTGTAAGTGTCATGTATTCTCCTCCATTGTCGGAGTAAAATTGTCGAATTGGTTTAGCAAAATATTTTTCAGTAATAGCACGAAATTTATTAAATGTGAGTTGAGTGTCGGATTTGCGTTTTAAAGGGTAAAGCCAAATGTAATGCGTAAAATGGTTGACAAAAATGACGTAATATTTAAAGGAGTCGTTTGAAAGAATCGGTGAAGTCCAAACGTCGGAAAAAATTAAGTCGAGAGAATTAGTAGAATGTAGAGTTGATTTACTAAAGGGGAGTTTATGACTCTTATTTAAATTGCAAGAAATACAAGTAGCGGAATCGGAAGTGCGTAATTTAAATTTGGAACTAATAAGCTGTAAAATTTTGGACGACGGATGACCAAGCCTGTGATGCCACGAAGTGGGTGTCGAGATCGTGACAGTGTTGGCTTGCGGGGAAGGAGGCGTCCAGATGTAGGTACCATCAATAAGCGGACCTTGAAGAAGGACCACTCCCGTCTGGATTTCCTTTACACAAAAGGATGATGATGAGAAAAAGGCATAAGCATTGTTATCGGCACAGAATTGTGAAATTGACAATAGTTTGCGAGAAATAGAAGGAACGACAAGAACGTTAGAAAATATGAGCGGAGTAGAAGAAGAAGAAGATGGAATAGAAAAAGAACCAGAGTGTATGATTTGAAGGGCTGATCCGTCACCGATGACGAGGTCATCCGGACCGTCATATGGCCGATGAAGCGAGAGAGTAGTGAGGTCATCTGTTATGTGATGCATGGCACCACTGTCAACAGTCCAGGAACGTGGAGGATACGGAGTAGAATTTGAGGCAGTGTGAGCTTGTGGCGTAGGTCCTTTTGGTTTACGAGTCGGGAACACAAAGTTTGGATATTTGGTTTGAAGGACGGGGCAGTAGGATGCTACATGGCCTACGGTGTCACAATATTGACATCGTCTTTTGAATGGTTTCGGGTAGGCTGGTTGAGTATGGGGACCGGTATGGGGTTTACGGGTATAGGCTGTGGTACGACTTTGGTAATTGGTACGATTGTTGTTGCGATAGTTTGCTGCATTGGCAGATGGGTTAAATAGGGATGTCGTGGGTTCATTTTTGAGACGGAGTTCGTGGTGAATGAGTTTCTCGTGTAATGCTTCAAAAGATATTGGTGTATCACAGGCACGAATTGCTTCAATGACAGGACGGTATTTGTTGTAGTTGAGACCATTGAGAGTTTTGGCTGTAATGTCATCAACATCCATGGGATGTTCTAATTGAGCCAAATCGTCAGTACATGATTTAATAGCGGTCATGTAATCAGTGACGGTCATGTCGACGGTGTGAGATATATTGTCAAGGCGATCTTTGATTTGAAGTCGGTGGCCACGGGAGGAGTTTGCAAAGGTTCGGGAAAGGGTAGACCAGGCTTCTTGAGAAGTCCGGTCGTTGGCTATGAGGGCAGCAATCGAAGGGGCAAGGGTACCAGCAAGAGCACCGAGTATCAATTGGTCTTGCCGATACCAAGTTTTGTAGGCTGGATTTGTATGAGTTGTGGGTTGAGTAGCTCGTGGTGTAGGGTCAGTGGTGATAGTTTTGGGTGGATGGCAGCGGATCCATCAAGAAATGAGAAAAGAGCAAGGCCATTCATGATGGCTTGGATTTGGAACCTCCATTGACGGAACGTAATGGTGTCCTTGAGTTGGATGCAATTGGCAAAGGTGACGATGGTTAATGGATTTGTGGGTTCGGCGGGGTTGGCAAGGTGGAGTTGGTTAGCCATGGAGAGACGGTTAGTCGAGTCGTGTTGTTTGACGTGAATAAGGCGTGAGAAAGACGGGAAAGTTTCAGTGATCGTGAGGATCGTTTTAAGCTCTATATACCATGTAAAGAGTTGATATTATTGATAAGTTACTAATACAATTGTTGGTGTACATTATATAGAAGAGAATACAAATGTGAATAGAAAAGAATACACAATGTGAACATATAACAAAACTACCTAAAATGCAATATACTAGCTTGATTGTAGGAGGAATATGCGGGATATGATTATGGAATAATCATTCCCTTAATTGTAGTTATTTACTATAATTGTTCCTTAATACTAACAAAGTGCAAGCATGAACTACCCACTGATGAAGTTCAAACAAAAACCAAGCCAAAAACACAACTAAGTTCCATATTTTCGCTTTTCCGCTAATAATTCATAGGTTAGAGATAGACAGATTGAGCGATTTAGGGAGTGATACAAATAATCGATTGAATGAATTGGGGAAGGGAGATAAGAAATTTGGAATTTGGGGTTAGGTTGGTGTAGTTGAATGAATCGACTAGTTATTTTGTTAATGAATCAGTGAATGTAAGTTTGATGAGGGTAGTCTTGTAATTTTGCTTAAATCGTCACTTAACAAGTCGTGAAATAAGAAAAATGATGCTCGGGGTAAAATACAATAGTGATTGGAGAATATATGTTAAAATTTGGGGGTTATTTGTAATTTTTCCTTATTTTTATTATTATAGTCTCTGTGAGATATTGTTGTAGGAGCTAACAATTTTATATTCAATATAGAGCGGATTTTTAAGTTGATGATTCTAATACCGCTCGAAAGTAATTCTAGAAATTTAGACTCTCCTTCATTGTTAAAAAAAACTTCATTTATTAGTATAACACAAATTCTCATTGAAGACCGGGCATATCCGTTTTCAATGAAAACGGGTCGGATCTCTTCTACAATGAGGCAAATGGAGATCCATTTAGTTCCCGTCACTTAGCCTTCCACGTGTTTCCTTGTAAGAGGGGATCCAACTCATCCTCATTGAAAACGGATATGCCCGTCTCCAAATAACTGTTAGCATAGGTAGATACTAGCTACTAGATAGATAGGTACTTAAAACATTTATTTAAATGCCATAATTCGAAACACTAAAAATCCCCTTAAAAAATCAATGCTTTCCTTCACCACACCCTTGAAACTCACCTCCATCTTCCCTCCTAAATCCTTCATTTTCCCACGAAAACCCAACAATTATTTGATACCCACCAAAGTTTACAACCCAAAGATGTCATCTTTTGGTGGGTTTTCAATAAGTGCTCAATTAAATACTAACAATGAATCAAAAACGTTAATAGAGTATGTGGGTAAGGGTGGAATTGATGTGGGAGATGATTTGGTAATATTAGTTGATCATTTACAATATGCTTGTAAGAAAATTGCTGCACTTATTGCTTCTCCCTTTAATTCTACTCTTTCTAAAACTTTGGCACCTTCTGATAACATTTCTGGGTCTTCTCGAGATTCTCCTAAGCCTCTTGATATTGTTTCGGTATGATACTCATCTGTTAGCTTATTTTTCGGGGTTTTGGTTCGATAGGCTTTTATCAATTCCGAATAGGAAAATTAGATAGCGTCACCCAGTGGTACTGAGTAAGATTTTAGTTAGAGGTTCGATTCTCACCCGCGACATAAGTGTGCTCATTTGAGCTAAAAAAAAATACTTGTTGGTGATTTTGGTTGTAAAAGTTGACTTTTTTTAATGTGCTTGTAATAACTTAGAATTGGAACTATGATGGTTGTGGTGAAGAGTTTTCTTGGCAAAAAGAAATCCTTGGCAGGAACTTTTTAGGTGTTTGCTTCAAAGTGTTCTGTTTAGCTGTGTTAACCAGTAAGTCTTATTTAAGGCGGAGGTATCCATCTTGAGCTTAAAACGGATCAAATATCTATCCACATGGGCATAAACAACAATTTTTTTAATTTTTCCTATGCATTATGTTCCTTGTCTTGTACTTCCCACATGAGTATATTTGACCCGTCTTATATGAGGATTTGCCTACTTTTCAAGAAGTAGAATGTGTTAGTTTATGCTCTGTCATACATGTAGTTAGAATTGTGATTATTGTAAGTTAGGGTTTTTGGCATTTGTGAATTGGGTAACAAGAAGTTTTGGGTAAGACCATATTACGACTAGGATTGACGACCTTCTGAGGTTTTGGGATGCGTTCTTTGAACTTAGAACGCTATAGCACACCTCAAAACCTTGAACTATCACCATGTTATAAAGTAGGACTGTTTTATCCAAGTTTTACCGTTGGCAATAATGGCATGGCAATATGGGATCAAACAGTTAGTCTCCGGAATGTCAGACTACACAAACCCCTTCTAAGAGTTGCCAGTTAGAGATGTAAGAAAAAAAAATTGTCTATCTGAAAGATGGGCCTTTCTTCTTGTTGGTTTTTCTGAAGAATCTTAGGCACCAAGTTTTAATTTTGCTTTACAACTTAATCTGATTGCGTGTTACCCTTCATTTCTTTAGTATTCTTCGTCAAATCTCTAAAAAATACAGGCTCCACTAATTCTCTGAAAAATACATTTATGCCGAGTTTGGGAATATTTGTTAATCCTCTAAAAACGACAGGCTTGGTATTCTCCGGGATCTTTTGTATAATGGGGTATAGTACTTTGACCAGTAAAGTATTTTCTGCAGAATGATATTCTTCTATCCTCCCTTCAAAATTCTGGAAAAGTAGCAGTAGTAGCTTCAGAAGAAAACGATGCCCCAATATGGTTCTCTGACGATGCTCCATTTGTGGTAGTTATGGATCCGCTTGATGGGTCAAGGAATATTGATGCATCAATTCCTACAGGAACTATTTTTGGAGTTTACAATCGTCTTGTGGAATTAGATAATCTTCCTCAAGAGGAGAAGGCCACGTTAAATTCATTGCAAAGTGGGTCTAAACTTGTTGCTGCTGGTTATGTCCTTTATTCATCGGCTACTATCTTTTGTGTGACTTTTGGGTCTGGGGTACACTCGTTCACACTGGATCATTCTACCGGAGATTTTATCCTCACACACCCCAGTATCAAAATTCCAAGTAGAGGTATGTTCGAAACAAGGAAACCATGTTTGAAAGTGGATTGAGTTCTCAGTAGTTAATGATATGTCATCTGTGGTTAAAAATGAACTCTTTAGAATGTACTCCGTACAAAACTAGTGAAGATTTTGTTATGGACCTTCTACTGCATAGTAGTTTGCAGGATGGAGTTTTGGACTTCTGTTTTGCATTAGGTGAGTGCATTCTGTAGGTCTATTGCATAGTGGTTTCGAGCACGCCAAAATTGAACTCCTAATTAGCACACTGCTATACCTATTCCTTGTAAAAAAAATTGTGCTGTAGACTATTTTGCCTCTAAAGAAGTAACGTTACCTCACAACCTCAAGGACTACTAGAAATGGCGGGGTAATGGGGTTTCAGATGTATGTAGCCTTACCCTTGTGTTGTATAACATAGAGTTTGGTTCCAAGTGTCCCATGAAGATGTTTGCGTCAAATGACTGCTACTTCACAAGAAATGAAGTTCAGCCACTTTATTGAGCCATTATCTTTCATTTTATTACGTAGTATAACCAGAACCAAAAAAAAAAAAGCGAGTCTTTGGCTTTTGGAAATTATGTTCAGAAATTAGAGTAACTCCGCGTATAGAGGAAGCGCTCTTCCAGCGATCACTCTGTATCTTTATGTTCTGCGATCACTTAAAGATAAATTTTATCTGGGAGTTGGCACTGAGAATCTACTCATGATTCTTAAACATCTTCCAGGTCAGATATATTCTGTGAACGATGCTCGATACTTTGATTGGCCGGAAGGTTTAAGACAATACATTGACACTGTCAGACAAGGGAAAGGCAGATACCCGAAGAAATATTCTGCACGCTACATATGTTCGCTGGTTGCTGATTTTCATAGAACATTACTTTACGGTGGAATTGCGATGAATCCAAGGGACCATCTCCGACTTGTTTACGAAGCAAATCCCCTAAGTTATGTTGCAGAACAAGCTGGTGGAAAAGGTTCTGATGGTAAACGTAAGATTCTGGCAATTCAGCCTGCCAAACTTCATCAAAGACTACCTTTATTCTTGGGTAGTCCTGAAGATATTGAAGAACTAGAAAGTTATGGTGACATACAGCAGAAAGTAAATCCCGGCTATGAAGTTTGATGGGCAGTTCACATATCTACATCAGGTATATTTTACGACTCTTTCTTTAGTCCAGGCTGTGCTTTTTATTGTGAAAATTTGAAATAACTGAAGCAATGTTCGACACAATTTTCATTTAGTCATCTGGAAACAATTTCAACTTTCTGTGTTGGTGCATGGGTAAGGTTACGTACTTACATATATCCAACCCAAGTTACTCCACAGTTTATGAGAACCCTTAGCAGTACAGTATTGTAGTACTCTTAGATTCCTAATCTCCAGCATAAGCACTGCTACTGTATGATCAAGTAGAGTTGCTGCCATTTCGATTCATCACTCTCAAAGTTCCTAAAACTATGTATGTGTGATATGAGGTTAGGGAACTAACGATGTATGGAATGCGTAAGTATAGCAAGTTCTGTCTAGCCAAATTACGAAGGACCAACCAACTGAACCTAGCATGTTAACATGATTTTAAGTATAGCAAGTTCTGCCTATTGGCTAAGTAGTAAGTACTATGATTACATGATTTTAAGTTTCATGGTCATGGATAATCCAATTACATTGTTAACATCTAGGCACAATCTGGACAAGGGCTAAGCAGTCATGATGTATACTGAAATTGATGATGCATGTTGTGATCGTGGTTCGTATGAGCATGCCAGATGTGTCATGGTGCATACAATGCACACATCAAGAGGTCGTCCTCGTTGATCAAAGGTGTGTCATGACTCATCAGTGACGGCAACCTTAACTTTATTTGTTGCAGTCATTCGGGATGATATGTAGTTCAAATCGCCTCCAATGGCTCAAACTTTAGGGGACACTTACTACTAGGGCCAAATCTGTTGTCCAAACTTCTCTACTCGAGCGTTTCAAGAAAATCCATTAACCATATAGTCCATATTGTATACTAGCTTCATGGCTACATCCCATTTATATTCTGTTGTTTTAGCTTTGAACTTTTTTTTGTTTAGTGGGAGGCATAGGGGTAAATATGATGTTGATAGGATTTGAACTAGGTCGTGAGTATCATCTCTGCATTGCTAATCGTCAAACCCAACAATAAAACGTCTCATTTATAATCTGTTCCGTTGATATCCTAAATAAAAACAGTGCCTTAATATTTGAAGTTGATAAATACATACACACATTTGACAAATGTGCTAACTTTTATAAAATTGAGTCATTTATAAATGATGGGATTCGATGGTTTTGATAATTAGATTTGTTTTGTTTCTCTATGATGAAAGGACAAATATGAGCATCGACCAATTATAAAAAGTAAAAACTACTTACAATCTAATAAATGATAAAAGGGTCATTTTCTATAACTTCATATTCTTGTGTTTGAATAAGCTCAACATATGATAAATAGTAAATTGAATTGAAATCTACTTGATTCACTTCTTTGAACGAAATTTTAATAAATTTATCGAGTTATTGTTAAACTATAACTTTTAATAATTTCTTAACCTACTCACGTTCAAAATTTTAAAATTTTCAACTTGAAAGTTTTTTTTTTTTTTTGGCAGCGGTAAAGTAAAGATTCTTATACAGATGACATTTGACTCATATGGTCAAATGCACTTATTTTAGCGAAAACGTAAATTAAAGCGATACAATTACAACTTATTAAACTAATTCGGTAGATGGGGTGTCGGGTAACTGCAAAATGTTGGTGGAATACGGCAGCTTGGACTTGAAACTCATCATGTACGTCATCAACATGAAATGGACTCCCAAAGACCACCGGGACATTTGCTCTGACGAGCGACGGGAACAAGATGCACTTACGCCACAAAGACGTAGAAAGGGAAAGGTGAAAGCAAGCCAAACAGACTTGCCTCGAATTGAGAAATATCTCCCACATCTTGAAGAACCAGCTTGACAGACCAAAGACCAATAACCCAAGTAGCCACACCAGCAAACAAACCAATACACAAATTGCTCCTCAACCAAACGCCTGGCCAAATTCACCGTACGAATCCATCCTACGATGCAACCAACATAGACCAGACACAACCTTCTACCGACATTATTCTTCTGATATATAATTATTAGGATCATCAAGAAGAACATCATGAATATTTGGATGCGAACCACCACATCCAGCCAAACCAACACCGCTACCAAACCCCTACTCGACCCTACCAAGTCACCCCCTTAGGAAAACCCACCAAATGACCTCACTACAAAATAACGATTCCAAATACCACAAAACCAACAGAAACAACCCAACCACCACAACCCCGAGCCAAAGCCAACCGGAAATCCCAACCCCAACAGAGACTCACAAAGTCCATACCTTACATGCAACCAGTTCAACTTGACCCACAATAAAAGACAGAAACAAAGACCAAAACGGACACAAGAAACAGTACCGACAGGTGGGGGAAGGAGCAAGGGGGAGGGGAACACCTAATCGGTCCAGACCCGTAACCGTAAGGGAAAAAGATTCAAACAGGATGAGTTATACCCATCAACAAGACCCGACACGAGTGGGTAGAAGATAACTCAAACCACGTGTGGGGGGAGGGGCGAGGGGAGGGGGAACACACCTGGGCTGCATGCAAGGCCGTCGACACAGAGAAGGGAGATCAACGGAGGAGGGGACAATGGAGTACCCGACGATCCACCAACGAAACCACAAACACGGTTGATCGAACGGCCCCGGCGAAACCGTAATGAGGTCAGATTAGAAGGCCACAAAAGGAGGAGAACGATTCGCCGGAGATAGGCCAAGGGATGGACCCATCTCCGGCGAAAGAGTAGAGGGAGAAAGAGGAGGTAGTGTGTGTGGAAGGCGGCGGCGGCGGCTCAAAATAGGGTTTTTGTTTTTGTTTTTTGTTTAGAGAGAAGGTGGAGGGTTCCTCGAATATGTTGAATATTATTAAACTCGCAAATTGATATGAACTTGAAAGTTAGATGCCACGATAAGTTGATTTTGTAGTACAATGATAAACTAAATTTGATGTTCGTGGGATGCACAAGTCTATATGTAGGATATTATAATTGCCTCTTACTTGTTTATAAATATATTCCTTTTTTTCAACATTCCCTCAACCTTCATTTTTCTCTTTATTTGCAAATTTCATATGCTACTTCTCAAACTAAAATGAATGTGTTAAGTAAGTGTGGTTAAAATATTGCTTGATACAAAGATTAATGTGTAATTACATTCAATAAAATTTAAGATACATATATTGAAATCCATGGATATAAATGCTCTCGGTGGCGGAATCACCGAGGTATTCGAATTATTACTAAAATTTACAATACACAGTAGTCAAATTAATTAGAAATTAGTAAAGACACTAGTTATATAATTCTTCTTTCAACTCGCTCACTAGACCAACCAACCTAAAATCAAGGAGCAAATATTAACATTCAAGTATCTGTAACCTATCAGTCATAAAAGAATGACAGTCACAATTAAATGGAGAACAACTCAGGAGTTATCCTAACCATGTTACATAATAATAATAATAATAATAATAATAATAATAATAATGATAGATAGACAAATTAGTACTAATGGAACAATAAACGACCATCGTGTGAGATGAACTCAAATAAATAAAATAAATATGATCATTAAGAGACATAACCAATCAATGTTTTCAGAGGAATGATCAACCACTATCATCTTGAAGCAACCAATAACTGGCTATTACTACGGTATGACGATGATAATATATACAGTCCTAGTCTAAGTATGGTCACACTCTCGGAATAAAATGTCCTGATTCCAAAATTATCAGCCTGTTAAACTCGGGATGATGACCCCATAGACATCCACCAATTAGCCCGTATATACTCGAGCTAACAGGACGACTTCAACCCGCCTAGACTACCTACCATAGATAGTAGGATACAAGCGAAGCGGACATACAACAAAATGTGCCTAGGCTACCCATAACCACGGGTACTAGGTTACAAGCAAAACATGCCAACCTGCCTAGACCACCCATAACCACTTATACTAGGATGCAATTGAAGCCAGTAACAAAATAACATTTCTAAAACTCACTAAGATCTAGCCATTTAATAAGCACAAACAATTTTTCAAGGTAACGTAAGTTAACTAGACATACCAAACATATCATATTATTTCAGAAATTAAAGTTATTATTGCATAACACATGTCATACATTAGCCCCACGATAAATATCATATCCAACTTATCGACTCAAACCAGATATTACTAACAGTTGAACCAATAAACGGCGAGGGGATATCGTTAATAACCTTATCGAACAAGCATCCTCCGTGTACCTACAAGTGGTCGCAAAACGTTCTACGACGACTACTTCCCATAGTCGTAGTTGAACCGCCAGTGATGATTTTAGATTGGGATGAAATTCCGGCCCAGACATTTGACATATACACCTTGGGTTTGAACATGTCAACATCACACCTTCCTATTACAATATTTGTATCTTAGCACTCTTGCCCATAATTTGCAAGGCTCTAAAAGTATCCTCGAGACTATTTTGGTGAGAAACACAAGCTAGCTTGTCGAGCTAATACGATTCAAGCCATCGTGCTTCTTTGGGACACTGGATAATATCCCAAGAGATTAAATGAACTTTTCTTTTGATGTCATCTCTACCACGAAGGAATTTACTAGATTTTTTGTCAATAGAGTCGCACACGATTTGGTAATTTTAGCCGTCTATAGCTCGTGTCATTTGCTATCAAGGAGAGGGTGGATTTAACGAGAGTAGTTCTTACGCGAGAGAAAGATGTTTTGTCGACCAAGTTTCCAATCTTTTATTGAATTTTTCTTTTAGTTTGGCGAAAGTAGATCGACTAACTCAACCATGCATAATAGACCTTCCTAGGTAGGTACCTAGATCCGTCGTTCTTTCAAAGTCCATGCCCCACAATTTGTTAGACTGACGCTTGAGAAAAGAACCATGTTATCGACGGGAAAAAGGTAATCAATCTCGGGTCCCGAAAGCACTAATTGGGATTAGGCGTCATTTTTTTTATAAGGAAAGGAAACAAGGTCGAATGAAATCAACGTATAACATCCTCACGAATGTGGACGGTATAAAAAGTCGAAACTTTCAATTTACCAAGAAAATCATAAACTTTTAATTTACCAAGATGAATGGTAAAGAGACAACCTTTAAATCTAAAAGTCATAAACTTCAAAACCCGGAAAAAAGACTCACTCTAAAAAAAATGGACAACAAATAAAATCAAAGATCATAGCTTAAGAAAATGCAGGAAATATATGTGCCAGAAATTAAGCCATTCAAATATTCAACAAAGAAAATTGAAAAGTCCAAAGAGGTGTAATAAATTTCAGATCTTTGAAAAAGTTGCTGAGAAACTAAGATTTATGATACTAAATCCTCCCAAAGTTAACATCGTTTTGCTAGAATTAGTATATGGTATTAAGGTCCTGTTCTTTCCGACTTAATTTTAGCTCATTTCAGTTCAGTTCAGCTCTATTCAGTTCAGCTCAATTCAGTTCAGTTCAGCTCCATTCAGTTCAGTTCAGTTCAGCTCTATTCAGTTCAGTTCAGCTCAGCTCAGCTTCATTCAGGTCAGTTCAGCTCCACTAAATTCAGTATACTGCAGTTGTACTCATCTTAAATTTAATTTTTTTTAGGGTTAATTGATAAAAATAATCCAACCTATTGCTGGTCCGCTTAAATTAACCCAACCTATTCATTATTCCATTTTAATCCAACCTATGCCTTCATTTAATTTACAACAGTCTCTCTCCTTACTTACCTGTTGTAACCGGTAAGTTCTATTTTTTTGTAGGTTACCATTCTTTCAACCTATCCCCTCTTTTATAATCTTCATCTTCTTCACCTTCATTTAATTCCTATCTATTTCTTCTCTATTTCGCTCTCCCTTCTGATCTGCGATTTTTTTTTGTTTAATTTTAGCCTCCTCCAACATTTCTTAAGGATGTATCTTCATCTTCTTCATATTGAAGGAGCTTCAATGTCATAAAAAAGGTGTTATGCAAGCACCAATTACATACGGTTCTTAGGTGTGTGAAGAAGGGTGTCCATGTTGGAAAATTGTTTTATGGTTGTCCCTTGTGGGGGAGTAAGTAACCTGATTTTCATGCTTATTTTTTTAATTGAATTAGTAGTTTGAGTTTTAAATATAACAGTAACAAATTGATGTACAAATTGATGTTGTAGCATAATGGTTGTGGGTTTTTTGAGTTGGAAGAGAAGATGCATGGATTTGAATATTGATTCAATGGATAAGAATATTTTTGAAGAGAAGATCAGGAAAACCAAGATGACGAATCAAAAATTGAAGGAAGAGTGAAGAATAGTGAAGAATGCCCCGAATTATAAATTACCTTATTCATCATTAGTACTGCATAAATGTCGGCAGCTCAGCAATGGATGCACAATAAGAGTGAAGAATAGTGAAGAATGATGCAAAATGGTGAAGGATGAAGAAAGATTAAGGGATGAAAAATGAAAGAGAAAGAGAAGAGTATAAAAATGAAGAAAGACAACTTGTGAGAAATGGAGAAGTAATCAAATGAACACCGTAATGGAAACTTAAGAGGAAGGGTGACCTATTGAACATGTTGCCCTTCCCTTAAGGCGTTAAAAATTAAATGAAAGCATACATTGGATTAAAATGGAATAATGAATAGGCTGTGTTAATTTGAGCGGACCAGCAATAGGTTAGATTATTTTTATCAATTAACCCTTTTTTTTTATTAATATTAATATTAGTTGTTATTATTATTAATTTAATAATACTCCCTCCATCTCATAATTATCCCTCGTCATAACTTTGACCATAAATAAGTTTTAAAATATAAAAACATAGACGTTATAACAAAAAACATTTACACTCATCATAAAAAAATTGGAAATATATTTTTTAAATGAAAAAAAAATTGAATATAAATGAAGAGAAACCAAGTCCAAGTGTCGTCTCGAAAACTATGCAATACAAAATATGAAAATTATTATGAACTGCAAGGGAATATTCTATTAATAACAACTATTATCAATATTATTAATATTACTATTATTATTTTTTACAATTACTATTATTATTATTATTATTATTTTTTATTATTATTATAATGCGCGCAGCTTTCATTAAAATAAAATGAAAAGTTTACATGAAGTTGGTGGGGAGCCGAGAGACAATCTGGGCTCCCGCCCCCTTAGCCATAGCAAAGCTAATCCTAGTAAAAATATAAGCGGCAACCCGAGCCCCTGCATCCTGAGATACCGAGAATTTCTGGATCCGCTTGAGCAAGTCAACATCATCCGTGCCCAGCTCCCCAAGCGAAGAGAAAGAGAAGGGTAGGAAACCATAGCCAGCACCCGCGCATAAATCCCTATACTTAGTACATTTGCCCTGAGCAGCATCAGCGACAACCCGTCCCGGCACAAAATCGGACATCCCAGTCTGAGTCAAGGGGGAAGACCCTGTCAAATCAACACACACATCACGCCCTCTGTCCCAGGAATAAAGTAGCAAATCCGCAGGTCGAAGAGATCCGCCATGCCCGTCAATCAAACCGATATCAACCTCTTTGCCCGTAGAAACACCAGACCTATAGCGTATGTCGAATAAGGTGTCACGAACGAGATTATGCCGATGCTTAACCCCCACAGTACCAGTACAAGAAACAGCGTGGTCCCCATACACATCATCAGCAAAAACGCGAGAGCAAGCAGGACAAGGCCTAGATACCGTGAATAACGGGACACCTAGTCGATACCCCAGCACACTACGGTAAGTTTTCCTTTTCATAGTCTGACCTAACCAAGAGATAGGAACCGCACGCAACCAATCAGAGGCGTGGGCACCCTGCTGAGACTTCCACAACGCAAGCTGACGCAGGGTCAAAGAGAAAACAGATTCTGCAGTAGTAGCAATCCTCGCAAAATATATATCTGCTAGTTTCTTCATAAGTTTAGGGGAAGCGATTTCACTAGGATCACGTAAAAAGGAAGAAACTGTAGTCTCAGAGAACACCCGCAAGGCATCATCGAAAGTAGGACCAGCATCCACAATACCAGAAGACCGTAGTAGCTTAGCCTGCAAATCATCAAACTGAAAACGGGACGCCAGAAAAGCATAATGAAAAACATCCCCAGCAGCATAAACACCGAGCCCACCAAGATGAAAAGGGAAAGTGGCAAGGCGCCACTGCCAATCCCCAAAACCAGGCCCAGACGCGGTGACAATACGTTCTAAGCTAGAACGAAGCGCTGCATCAAAATAAAGATGAAAAGACCCAAAGATCCCCGGGGAACAAGTACGGAGGGTAAAGTAAAGCTTAGAAATACCAGTACAAGCTCGAAGCAGAAGCAACTCACATTGCGGGTCCTCAATCCTAGCAAACAAATCCATAAGCTCGATGGTCTTATTCACTCTCTTCGCCACAAGCTCACTGCCAAAACTAGGTCAAGTACTGACATGCCCACCCAAAACAGAGACACCACGCAAAGGCCGGGCAATAGAAGGGGGGAAAACACCAGGAAGTCGACTCCGGGGATCCTCCGTAGGCCAAAAAACCTCAGTCTTAGCGACATTAAGATGTAGACCAAACTGAGAACCATCTGCCAAAATCAAATCCAAAACCTTTCCTACCTCCAAAGTATCCCCAACAATGGTGCCATCATCCAAGTACCAAGCTTGCAAACTTAAATCAAAAGAATCCCGTATCTTGCACACCAAGGGATGCAAAACCAAAGCGAAAAGCAAGGGTCCCAAAGGATCACCCTGCTGGACTCCCTGACAAGACCACAAACAATGTTCCCCATAATAAAGACGGGCATGACTAGAGTAACAGAACTCCACCTAACGGGAAAGAATCGGGCAACGACGGCGAACTTCCAGAAGCATGGTTACACGATCAACAACAAGGTTGAAAGCATTCTGGAAATCAACCAGCAACATAGAAAGCCCCACATCACCACCACGAGCCTCAATGAACCGATTCAAGGCATGCAAGACAGCCTCTCCTCCACCGGACACCCCAACCCCAAACTGAAGACCAGCAAAATAAGAGCACAAAGAAGGGCCAATCAAAGAAGCACCTACCTTAGAAACATGACGTCTCCAAACGGTGCCAACAGCAATAGGACGGACACCACCACCAGGTTTAACAAGCGGCGTGAGCGGAGCGCCGACAATGTACTCACCAAGAGCAGGCGGACATCTGCCCTCAAGAAAAAGATTGACCACCCTAGTAAAAGAAGCGATCAGATCATCAGAGATAGCCACAACAGCGCCACTCAAACAGTCCATGAGGTGTTGGGCACGAAACTCATCCCTCCCACAAGAAGTGCCACGTGGGCAACTACGAATCATATCCAAAACCACAGCCGAAGAGGCAACAAGAGAATGATGATCCACAGGCAAATGAGGCAAGGAAGGAGATTGGGCGACCGGGTGCTTCTCTCGCAAAGCCCCAAGAGTGGCATCAGGGTAGGGGGCTACACCAGAGGAAGAAAGCACCCTAACAGCAGCAGTATAGTGACCATCACAAATCTTCCGCCGACATTAGCGGAGGTTAAGCACACTCAAATCCACGTCCTCCTCCACATGAAAAGAAGGAGGAGACTCCGCCAAACACTCCTGCAAAAGCTGCAAACCCCCTCCAGGCACCCCCCAAGCAAGAATAGCCCTGGTAATACTCTCCTCCTGACGCTGTCGCCTAACAGCAGTCCTACACTCAAGATTACTCCTAGGAACAAAGGTCTTAAGCAGACAAAGAGGCAACACAAGCAAACGAACCCAGCAGGAGAGGTCACCAGGAGAGTCAGCCACATCATCCAACACCCCCTTCAAAACCCGAGCAAACCCAAGGCGACACTTAGGAGGAATAGACTTCACGGTGCGAAGACCCAAAGAAAATAAACAATCAAGTGAAGATATAGACCACTGAGCAAACTCAACCCCATCATCAGATGACATACCCGAGGGACGCGGAGCCGTAGGTCTCGGGATGCCATGAATAATGAAGCTAACGATGCCATCACCACAATCCGGAGGCGCAACAATATCACCCCGACTATGCCGACACCTAGAGCGTAAGGTATTGGTTTTAAAGCACTCCCC
This sequence comes from Heliosperma pusillum, assembly GCA_022085475.1. Taxonomy (NCBI): domain Eukaryota; kingdom Viridiplantae; phylum Streptophyta; class Magnoliopsida; order Caryophyllales; family Caryophyllaceae; genus Heliosperma; species Heliosperma pusillum. The sequence goes on along the minus strand of JAIUZE010009424.1, from coordinate 31,724 downwards.
ACACAACCAAAGCCTCATCCGCTTCAAAGTAAGCTCGGCATTAGAGAAAATAGTCGGACTATCAGAAAGAGTTTGACGTGTAAGCCCCATAGCACCATCATGACAATGACGATCCTGAAAATGCTTCTGCCAAGCGGCCTTAGTGAGGCCCTTACCATGACCATCCGGACACTCATGAATCTTCGAAAAAAGACAATGAAAACGTACTAAAACAGGCATGCCGAGAAGTATCACGCAAGAGGCATCACCCCAAGCACACACACGTGCATGGAATGAAAACCCAAGGCCAATCACAAAAGGGCATGTGTAAAAAAACAAAAAAAGGAAAAACAAACCCAAAAAACCTAAAAATGAAATTCAAAAAATAAACTGCCGCATACCCACAACGCAGGCCAGCCACCACCGGCTACACCCTACACCCACCACCACAGCACAGACTGGTCGAAACCGAAGGGCGAAGGCCGGCAACAGCCAGGCGGTTGATAGGCAGGCAACCGTCACCAACATACACTCCCACACGCGACAAAGCATCGCAACCCACACCAACCACCAGGCAACCCGGTAGCCAAACCACCACCAAGTTACCCACACCGGCAACGTGGGGTTTGAGTAATGTGAGCGACGTCGTTGCAAGCCGCAGCAGCGAAACCCAAAATAGCGTTGATCTCCGAAACACGAAAACCGCTGCCGCGCGCCCTTGACTACTCAACCGCAAGCAACCTAACAACCACAAACCTCCAGACCGGCGAGAGGATGGCCAGGGGGGATTAGGTGGTCGGCGGGAGCACAATCCGGCAGCAAACGCACGCTTGAAAGACGAAAACCCTCTCTCCCTCTCTCCCTCTCTAAACGCTCGTTATTATTATTATTATTATTATTATTATTATTATTATTATTATTATTATTATTATTATTATTATTATTATTATTATTATTATTATTATTATTATTATTGTTGTTGTTTTTATAATGAAGGTTATGACTATCAAAATCAATCATATTAATATTAATACTACTATTACTATTTACTAATATTATTACTAAGACTAATGATAACAACTAATAATATTTATCATTACCATTATCATTATCACTATCATTATCATTACCATTATGATTATGATAACAACGTAGTAATAATCATAATTATTATTATTGTTGTTGTTATTATTATTATTATATTATTATTATTATTATCATTATCATTATCATTATTTTATTATTATTATTATTATTATTATTATTATTATTATTTCAGCTCAGCTCTGCTCCAATAAGCTTATTTCAGTTCAGCTTTATTCAGTTCAGCTACATTCAGTTCAGTTCAGTTCAGTTCAGCTCCATTCAGTTCAGCTCAGTTCAGTTCAGTTCAACTCTATTAAGTTCAGTTCAGTTCAGCTCTAAAAAGTCAGAAAGAACAGAGCCTAAGACTTAGAAAAATTTCTATTCTAATTCTTAAATTAAATCTTCATTCTTAAGATATATATGACTGAAAAAGCTCTCATATGCTTAAATGGAGATCAATTAAAGTCAAATCTTAGAGAAGGTAAGATTCAAGAAAAGTTACGGAAAAAAAATTATACTCCCTCCCATCCAGACCAAAGGTAACATTGTGCTTTTTGCACTATTCATGAGTGTGGAGAATCTTTGATATTATTCCTAATATATAAGAGAAAATATAGTTATGCGAGATCTTGTTTGATTCATCATCATGAATGCTATAAGAATATCAAATTATTATAATTTTTAATAATGTGTAACTAAAGATATTCACGTTGCAAAACGCGTCTCGACAAGTGTGAAAAGCCCAATGTTACCTTTGGTGTGGATGAGAGGGAGTAATAAAAGAGATGAAGAAAAGTTGGAGAAGAAGCCGAGAAAGGGAGTTCAACCTCATTGCTTATTTCTAGGATTTTGCTTTTTGAGAGCATTTTCTCTTTCTAAATAACTAGAGAGAGAGCGCTCAATTCTTCTGAATTTAGAATCGATTAGGCGTCATTCATTGTTCTTGACTTCAATATCAATCGCCTTGTTGGAGCTTTTCAAAACACATGACAATTAAGTTGGATGAGAATGCCCACGCACAACATTGTTAACTGCTCATACAAATGAAGTGCTATTTAGTACTCCTGCAGTTCCGGTCAATTGTTGTCCTATTTCTTTTTAGAGTGTTTCAGTGAATTGTTGTCTTTTATATATTACGAAGGTTTTCAATGAACAATTTGATTACCCAATGAAACTATTGTCCACTTGTCATCCACTACGTCGAATCACAAATGTCCTTCACTCTTTCATTGGTCTTTGGGCCAAAATAAAAGGATAATAACTGACCAGAACAGATGAAGTAACTCCAAGACGAATAATATTCGTTTTGATAGAGATAGTGTTAATTGAAAAGACACGAGAGATTAAAATTAGTTTTTACATATCTAGTTTTACAACTTGGAAGTCCACGTATATTGAAACAGGTGCAATAGACGTCCACGAGGCGACGAGATTGACCGACTCTCTCCCTCTCTAAATTCTCTCTCCCAAAAAAAAAACCCCAAAAATCTACACCTTTGTTCTACTGCATCCGTCACCCACCAATCTTCCCTCCTTCTCCTTCAATCCGTTCACTGGAGATGAGGCTATGCATTAGCCCATCTCCGGTGAACCCGTCACTCCTCTGATGATTAACTTATTCTCTGTTATGTCCCTTTGTTTCTCCGAGATTTGACCCATTTGGCGTCCGATGACCGGAGTTCCTCCTTCACCCGATCCTTGTTGGTTTCTTTCATCGGTCGCTCTTTACTGTTTCCGATCGCCGCTGGTTTCCGTACCTCTGTCGCCGCCGCAACCCAAGGAGTCGTAGTCGGAGACTTTTTATTGTAGGTGCCCCCCTTCCCCTCGCCCCTTCTCCCACCTCTAATGGTAAGTCTGCTGGTTGACCATGGCGGTCTTTAGTGTCTGTCGTTTTGCGTTTTGTTTAGGGTCAGTCCTCCCCTTGGCGATATTGCACGCTCTAGTCCGGTGTTCCCCTTGCCCTTGCCCTTGCCCCTTCCCCCACCGATTGGTCCTTGCATGTTTGTTTTGGGGTCGTTTTCTCCTTGCATGTCGTTTTTGTGGTCTTGTGTGGCTTCCTTGGGTTTCGTGGGTCTGTCCGAGGTCAGGTAGTGGTTGGTCAGTCGATCGTAATCTGTTTTGCACTCCGTTGTCTCTGTCTTGGGTGTGGATGGTGGAGTTGGAGGATCACCCGGTCTATTTCCGTCTTTTTGGTGGTTCAGTCTATGTTTGTTGGGACACATTTGGGTCATAATGGGTTAATTTGATCTGGGGTGTCGGTCTGGATTGTATGTTCGGGTTGGTTTGTGGTGTTGTGTGGATTGGATGTAGTGGTTCTCCAACATATTCAATAAAAGTCCCTTATCTTAATTTTAATTTTATCAGTATCAATAATTTCCCTATATTGGAGGCTCTCCGATGGGACTAGCTTTGTTATTCGTTTTTTGTTGTGGTATTTTCCGTCTCCCATAGGTGTTGATGTTTACCTTTTATGGAATAAGAGCCTCCTAAAGGCGTTGTTGCTTATGACTATGACTTTGGTCAATGTGGGTTATACCTTGAATCTTTCTCTAAGGTATTTGGTTGGGAAATTGGTTGCGAGGAGCCCTTTGTCTCATCTTATCAAATTGCTCGACTTCTTTCGTTGTTGGTCTTTCGACTGTAGGGATCGATCACCATGGTGTAGGAGAATCTTCTCCGCTGAAGGCAAGCTTGCTCGGCTCGCCCTTCCCCTTTCTTTTCTACGCACTTGTGGCGTAAGTGCACCTGGTTCGGTTCGTTTGACTATGAGAGTTGTTGGTATTGCTGATGATTTGGACGATGTTGCTCGCGGCCGATCTACTGTGTTCTACCACCATGTGACTGACCCTAGTCATCTTTCTAGTCGCAAAGTGACACTAGTATCATTAGATGTATTATTTATTTTTACATTGTATGCCTATGGTTGTAACTATGGTCCCAAAAGTCAAAATATAATGTAGTTATGTCTTTTTACCGCTGAAAAAAAAAAAAAAATTTATAAGACATCCAACAAAACACAAAACCTATGTAAAGCCTAAACATCGAGGCCAAGAAGGACTAGTACAATTAGAAGTAGAAGGCATAGAAGCTGGCCCTAAACTATCTTCTCCATTCATGTTCATAGAAGTAGTTGCACACAATTAAGAATTAAGCAATAACAATAACAAACAAATTCACTCAATCAATAACAATGTCGGAAGCATTCCAATCTCTTCCCTCCAAACGAACCCTAATTTCCGACAACAATCACACTCTCTCTCCTTCCAAACGCACCAAACAACAACACCACCAACCACCTCCACCAATTCCCGCCGGCCACGCGTCCGTCCGCATCCTCTGCCACGCGTCTCACATCGGTGCTTTCATCGGCAAATCCGGTTCAACCATCAAACAACTCCAGCTCGACACCGGTTCCAGGATCCGGGTCGACGACTCCCTCCGACCCGGCTCAGACCACCGGGTCATCCTCGTTGTGGGACCCAGTGCCCCCTCTACCAGGGTCAAATTGCGGAAACGTGCTGGTGACGTGGCGGAGGATGAAGTGGAGTATGGGGAGGATGTGTCGGCGGTCCAGGTGGCGGCGCTTAGGGTTTTCGAGAAGGTTCTGGAAGTTTCGAAAGAGGAGATTGGGACGACGTCGTTTAGGGTGTTGATTGATGAGAGTATGGTGGGGTATTTGATTGGGAAAGGAGGGAAGACTGTTGAGAAGTTGAGGAGTGAGTGTGGTGCTAAGATTAAGGTTTTGTTAGGGGATCAATTGCCTTCTTATGTTTCTCCTCCTGATGATGTCCTCGAGGTATCGCCTTTTTTCGATGTTTCTGTCTCCCTAACACCCTTGTATATCGTTATTATGTTGGTCAATTAAGGTTTTAGATTGTTGAGGGATCAATTGCCTCCTTATGTTTCTCACCCCGACAATGTCGTTGTTTTTCGTTGCATTAGTCTCCCCCTTGACTGATTTTTTCGAAGTTTATTGCTTTGTGCATTGTGTGTTAGAATGTTGATTGGATTCACTTGTCGTAGGTATAGTTAGCTTAATTCAGTGAAGCTGATATTTCAATAAAGTAATTCTGAATTTTTGTTGAATATTTTTTTTTTTGGTCGTGTAAGAGGGTTGTATGGGTTGTTGTGGAATTAAATTATATTTCTGTTGGTAAATTGGATGATTCTTCCTTTTTCGTATTTGAGACCTATAAAATGACCTTGCGTGAGATTTTGTATATCAGTTTTTGTTCTATGAGATCAAAGTTCATTGCTTTCAGTAATTGGATTCACTTATCACTGATATTATTTAGGTATCTCTAGGTCCTGGTTTAATTCAGTGGAGCTGATTTTCATGTAACGTAGCATGTGTTGATTTTCTTTTTGCTTGTTTTGTTGGGTTGAGATTCTGGTAGATATGTGTGTATAGGCGAAAATGTTAGGGAATTTATTAATGTCATAATTCATGAGATGTGAAGAACAAGCATTTTCGCTTGAAAAGAGTTGTTAGCAGTCAAGCCCAATAGCGGTAGATGGTTCATGAACAAGTGTTTGGTGCAATGACGGAGAGTTGATACTTGTTGTCCTTGTTAGAACACACTTTTTGCTGTGTCATTCTCTACCTAGAGATGTTGCATGTTTATCCTGACTTTATGCTATCCTATGAGCATGGGTGTATGTTGTAATTTATTGGGATTGAAATTTGGTCAACTTTTGTGTGAATGAATTGATGCCATCTTGATTTGTGCCATTAACTTGTGTTAATGTTGCAATTGAAGTAAAGCTTAAGAGTCTAAAACTGGGGGTTTTGAGTTTTCTGATTGATGGTTTATTTGTCTCTGTTATATAGGTTGAGGGGGATTTGTTGGCTGTTAAGAAAGGCATTCTTGGTGTATGTGGCCGTCTGCAACTATGTCCACAACAAGGAGATAAATTGAGTAATAAAGACAGCAACGCATTGGAGTCAACTTCGCAGCCTCCCTTTCTTGATTTTCGTGTTGATCCTCTTGTTCACAGGGCGCCACTATATGTGGCTACTGCTTCAAATCCTGCTACTCTGGTGAGGCCTTTATCATTTGAGGCTCACCGAACACCACTATACATGGCCACCATGTCGTCAAGTCCAGCAGCAGTATCAAGACCCTTGTCTTTTGAGGTCCATCAACATGCATCAGCTGAGTCAACACCACAGCCGCAAGAGGTGGTCTTTAAACTTCTTTGTTTGAATGAGCGAATTGGTGGTCTTATTGGTAGAGGAGGGTCAATTATACGCGCTCTTCAAGAAGAGACAGGGGCTCATATAAGCATCGGACCATCTGTTACGGATTGTGATGAGCGTTTGGTGACTGTTACTTCAAAGAAGGTGTGTTGATTGCTGCATATGTTATATTTAGTTCCCAAATTCTCATATGAGATGGTTTCGTTACGATACTTTCATGAGACTTGCCCGTGTATTTGGTACTCCTATGAGATGGTGTCATAATGATACTTTCATGAGACTTGCCCGTATATTTGGTAGTTATTCCTTAATTTCAGTTCTTGCTGGGTTAATAGGCATATGGATGGGGACCTTAGTTGATATGGCTTAGTCTTGTTCAGATCATATTTATTCGACACTGTCTCATAACTGGCTGATTGCTTTTTGTTCTAGTAGTGAAAGGCTCCCCTTTGGATTGCAAGCTTATGATGTTTCTAAATGCTTGCAGGAAGTTGACACACGATCCTCTTCTGCTCAGCACGCGGTGATTCTGGTTTTCTCTAGAATTGCTGAGGGTGCTGCAGAGAAGGGACCAGATACAGGCTCAGACAAGGTTCCTTCTATCTCTGCACGACTTCTTATCCCATCAAGTCAAGTTGGCTGTTTGTTGGGTAAAGGAGGCACTATAGTTTCTGAAATGAGGAAGGCAACTGGAGCTAACATTCGTATACTCAAAGGTGAGCAGGTACCAAAGTGTGCCTCAGATGGCGATCATGTAGTCGAGGTACATGCCCTAATGCCTTTTCTGTGTTTTACTTCAGTTATCTGGTTTTTATTTCATGTCTGCTGTATTGCTTAAATCTGATGTCAAAATGCCTCTGTTCTCTATGGTTCTATGCATTTTACTGATTGGGTCATTTCATTATATTGTACACTTGCAATTTCCATAATTTATAGCCAAACAACTTTACAATAATACCCTTTTGCATATACTCCATTCCCACATTCAACTACCCTTCCCAGCTCAACACACACTGGTAACCTTGCACCCGATGCCAAACACCTACTGACCCACTAGGTAGCACCAAACGGACACGGACACGGACACGGACACGACACGGACACGTGATACGGCATCTCGTGAAATTTAGGACACGGGACACGGCATTTAAATTTAATAAAATATATATTTTATAGTTATAAATAACATACAATTTTATTTTTGTATTAGTATTTGATATCAAATGTAAATAATTGAGTGTAAAACTTGACTTTAACTATAATTAATTCTCATTGCCCACCCAAACTCATCTTCTAATCAACCTCTTCTAGTCTTTCAATCTCACATTCCTTGTTTACAGGTGTCCGTGTGTCCGTGTGTCCGACACGGTGTCCGACACGGGATGGCTGGTTAGGAGAAGTGTCCGTGCTACCTAGCTGACCCACTGCCAACCGCCACATCGTAGATAGTGCGAACCACCCCAGTCCCCAGGAATCGCCAACCTCACCCAACACACCCTCTGCCAACCATTGTAGAAACCGCTGACCAACCATATTATCCTCACCACATACCACCTCCACACACACCTCTAATCCACGCTACTCCCTCACCTTAACCCACTGGCGATTCACCTCAACCCCCCCGGACAGCCTTTCCAATAACCCGAATCATAGCCATGACGGCTCCTCACCCCTCAGATTCTCGATGAAGAAAATTTGACGATAACAGAAGGAACATGAGTGGCTGAATAGTGGTTGCATATGGTGGATAAGTGGCAGCTTTGGATGGGGAAGAGGCGGATCATAATATTAAATTGCAGTAGGGGTCACGATTGTGAATTGCAGCTATGTACTATGACACAGTGGCATGTCCATAGTTGCTGTTTATATCTGCTTGTTTTGATATCGGTCATATAGATTGTATAGGTCTAGTCCTGGCTTTCTTAACATTGTATCGGCCAAGTATTGGCTCTATCTGTCAAATATCGGCCAAAATTTGGCTACTTTTGGCCACCCTTTATTTATTTAGGAAATACTTGGCACAGATACTTAAAAATATTTTACGCAACTGCTGGAATTCAAATACCCTGAGGTAGGTTGGGTGATTTAATTTCTAGGGTGAAACTGGCGTTTAGGGTAGTGGACTAGTGAGTGGCGGAGCAAGGTGGTTTACTGGATGGTGGGGTTGAGGGTGGTGGATTGTTGAGCAAGGTGGAGTTGAGACTTGAGGGTGATGGGTTACTAAGGGGTGGATGGGTAGGCTGAGGGTGGTTGCGGGGAGTTCAAGTCCTAGGTTTAATTGGACCAGTGGTAGTGGTTTTGCGTGAAGTCAGTTGTAAACTTAACGTAGGAGGTGGGATGTTTATTAAGCTGCCATTGATGCTCCCTTCTTCCCATCCATTAATCTACATTGTTCTTTGTTTGGGCCTTTGGGGTGTTGAGGGGTAATGAGATATAATTGTCCTCTAAAGAGTTAAGACCCCATCTCTTTTTACTCCTAAAACATTATGACAAAAGAAAATGTAATGGAAAGAGGGGAGTATGAAATTTTGATAGAATTGGCGAATCAAGACAATGTGACCATATATTAGAATATTGGCCATTACTGCCTAGAACCAAACAGTAATGGTATCAGCTCCATAGATCTCGTATTCTTTTTTTCCTCTGCTAGGGCTCGTTTCTTTTGATTGAGGAGATTTTGTGCGACTAACCAACTTGCACTTGGCTTCAATTGATGTTGGAGGTCGCCATTTATTGAACTTTCTTTCTTCTCCCCTCACCTCTCCCTTTTTTTAGCAGCTGTTTTTTTTTCTTACTCCTTTCTCTCAAGCTTTAGTAATAAGCCTCTTATGTTGCTAATTCCTTATTATTTTTTTCCCATTTCTGAGAAGAACCCAAAAGGTTGATTCTATCTTTTTATCCCATTTCTGAGAAGAACCAATGAGGTGGATTCGGCGGTCCTGGCGGTTGTTTATTTGGTAGCTAAGGAGAATGAGTAGATGGGGAGGGTTAGGATTTAGGATGGATGAGACTTGTAGCTATAGACTATAAGAGGTTAAATATTATTAAAGATCTTAACAAACAAAAATCATATTTATCGTCAAGTTAAGAGGGAACCTTGACCTTTTTTTGGACAGAATGTTAGTTCGTACCTGTTGACAAAACAAATGTAAAATGTAGGAACCTTCAAACAAAAAATGTACTTTAGTACCATATTTGCAAATGGTGTAAATGTTAGGTAACTTCTACCAAAAAGTGCAAATATAAATGTTTTCTTAGCCAACTCCAACTGGGCCTAAAATGCTGTCATTAATTACTTTCACTTGTCAAATGTTAGATCACAGGGCAAGTCGTGAACATTCAGGATGCCTTATATCAAGTTACTAGTAGACTCCGAAGTAAGCTTATCCCTAGTAATACGACAAGTATCTCTGAAAGTCAGACAAATATTCCACTGGCAGTATATTCAAGCTATCACGAAAGAGCTAGAGATCTGCCCATTGATATACATCACGCTTCGGCGACTTCCCAGTCTATTGATAGACTATCTACTATGCGGCAGAGTTTAAACTCTATGTACAACCACCAGAGATTGGATCGTTCACCTTTGGCAGGGTCGCTAACATCTGAGGTAGCATTAGATGCAAGGTATCATGGAAGAGTTAGAGATTTACCCATAGGTATGCACCCCTCAGTAGTCCCCTCCCAGTCTATTGCTGGACTATCTAGTATGAGGCAGGGTGTGGACTCTTTATACAATCCCCAGAGATCAGATCATTCACCTTTATCAGGGCCTCGAGCATCTGACATGACACTAGATGCACGTTATCATGGAAGAGGCGCAGATTTACCTATTGGCATGCACCACTCTTTTGGGAACTCTCAGTCTATTGATGGACTGTCTACTATGAGGCACGGCTTGGACTCTTTATACAACCACCAGAGATTAAATTATTCATCTTTGTCTGGGCCTCAAACATCTGAGATGTCACTAGATGCAAGTCGTCATGGAAGAATTGGTGATGTACACACTGGTCTGAACCACTCCTTTGTGACTTCTCAGCCTATTGATGGACGATCTACTATGAGGCAGGGTGTAGAATCTTTGTATTACTCTCAGAGATCAGATCATTCATCTTTGGCAGGGTCTCGAGTACCCGAGGTATGAAACAACAAAACCCTCTTTGTCGTTGAACATTTCTTTAGTCCCGCTCGTCACCCATCCTTTCCCACTTCTCCCTTACTATATATTGTTTAATGTTGATTTGGTTTGCAGGTAGCTGTTGGCGTAAATTCCAGGAGTTTTGTTAATCTTGGCAGAGGTGCTCCAGCTAATGGTGGAGCAGAACTTGGCAGGTTTGTCTCTGCGTCTGTATGCTCTCGTGTTTTCTCTTTTTGGTTCCACAATGGTCGTACTTCCTCTAAGGAAATGTATCTTAGTCTGTTGCATCTTCTTACGCAAAAGCGAATGAACATAGTTGGAGATAGTACTTAGGTGAGCCGTGAGCATATTTCAAAGTGAAGTTATTTATAATATCATTCTTGGTTTATGGTTTTTTTTGGTATGTGGTCCTGCCAATTATTTTATAATATGCAATTTATGTATAGGACCAGCTGGAGAAGTAATTTGGATTTTTTTTTTCTTACGGCACCTAAGATGATACCGGAGTAGAAGTCCTTACTACGGAATATGTGTGTGTGCATCAAGCTATAGTTCACTATGTTTTTGTATTTTTCAGTGTAAACAGACCAGCTATTGTAACAAATACAACAGTGGAGATTTTAGTTCCTGAAGATGCTATCAACTCGGTATATGGTGAGAACGGGAGAAATTTAATGCGCATAAGACAGGTACAATGAAAACTTCCTAGATGTTCTCTTACACTGCTTGTGGAATTGTGGACTGTCTCTTTACTCGAGTTCTAGAAACTGTCTAGGAAGACTTAAGCTTTACTTTATGATTTATATCCAAAAAATAGCCAAGAATAGTCTTTCCATCTGCTGGTGTTTTTGTTTTACCCATTGTTTGGATGGGGGGATTTGGCAGTAAAGTAGGAGACAACTTCTCTTCTTTGGATAGTGAGTTGGGTTGGCAGAGGGGATTAAAAAAGAACAGGGTCAAATTCGGTAAAAATCGTGAGGTCTCCCTTGGATTTCATAAAGATAAAAAGGTTTTGATGAAGCATTTCACCTTATTCTATTAATCTTCACACTATATTAGGTAAACTTGAACATAATTTATTAATTACGCTAGGAAATTGTATGTTTAAGTATATAGAGAATTGATAGGTATTCTAAAATTCTAGCCTGTAGACACACTTGGCCTTTGGTTGGATAGAGGGAATTGGAGGAAAACGGAGAAGGGGAATGGATCCTCCATTTCCCTCCTCCTAGGCAATTAATTTCCCCTCCAACAAAGAAAAGATTTGGAGGGAAAACTCTAATCATCCATTCCGTCTCCGCTTCCCTTCCCTCCCTTTGCCTCCATTTTGCTATCCAAACAAGGCCTAAAATATGTACTAGATGCAAAAATTTATTAGGTACACTAAAATGTGGGGTAAGTACACCAAAGTTATAAAATGCATACCACAGCCATTACCGTCATTAGCTCATGAATTTCTGACCAACAAACATGTTTCCTAACCGCAAATGCTATGACAAATCAAATGTATTGTCATTTTTCCCCAAAAATCTCCGTTTTTTATTTATGAGGTTTGTTTTTGAAAGTGAGCCTTTAACTTTTAATTTTTACAAAAGCATACTTGTCCAAATATTATAAAACTTCACCTTTAAATTTCTTATGAAAAGCTATTTATATGAGTATACATATCATAATACTTGGCATATATTTTATGAGATATTGAAGACGGAAGCGAGTGTCTCGAAATGTGAGAATGACCCCTTTAAAAAACCAAGGGAGTATTAGAAAAGTGTTCAAACTTCTCACGGTTCTGACCCAGTTTGGGGTTCGTACATGTGATCTTGTTGCTATATACGAGCATTTGTGTAAATATACAGATGTGCTCTTGCTAAGGAAACTCTGTAAAAGAAACAGAATAGAAGGATCCATTTTCCTCCATCCAAACCTTAATTAAGATAGTTCATATGAAAACACCATAGAAGGATCCATTTGATCCTTTCCTCCATTCTCACGTCTCTCCCTTTCACTCCTAAACTTTTCAGACTATATATACACCGTTGAAAAGATTTGAAAGAGAAAATACTACAGCTCTGTTGTAACCCAATTTTCGACCTTTTTTGCTTATGATTCAGATATCAGGTGCAAAGGTCGAAGTGCATGAAGCTTCTTCTGGTGCAAGGGATAGGATGGTGTTAATATCCGGGACTCCGGAACAGACACAGGCAGCGCAAAGCCTCCTCCATGCATTCATCCTCACCGGGTCGGCCTGAGTCAACTTCAAAACACGATATGGCTTTGGACTGTTGTCTGTAGTCTGCAAGCACGGGATGTAACTGACCAAGGGGTGATAGATGGTGAACGCACTTGTACATCATTCTTTTTTCTGTCGGTCTTTTTTTTTTTTTTTTTTTTTTTTTTTTATTTCTCCTTGTTTAGCAAGGAAGAAAGTACTGGGTAGACAAAGAACTAGGGTTGTCTACTTGTCTCTGCTCAACACATTAATTTCCGACCATGTAACAAAAATTAAGCTGCCTACATTGTAATTAGTCATTAATTTATGCAAGAGGTGTAGGAGTACAATTTTGGCTGTTGTGGAACTATGTTAAATCATCTGAAATCTTAATTTGATTATGCAAGTTAGTTTCTTAGTAGTAGTCATTGATATACAAATAAATTGTATTGTATTAATGCCGCGTCTTATTTCATACGCTTTTTTAGTTGGAAAAATACGTTCGACAACTTTTTTTTATAATAATATAGTAATCTCTTCATTCAAATCCAACATTCACATTTGTTTTTGGACAATATTCACATGCACGGATAATATTCAATTTTTCTTATAATGTATATAATATATTAATGTGAGATCTTTTTTAATTTGTCACAAGGAGTACAACAAAAGTATGAGACTTTCAGAATTTTTACTAATATGTAGTGAAAGATATTAACAATGTAAAACATGCATTGGTAAACGTGAAATTGGTAAATGTGAGTATTGCAAGGACTAGGCTGTCGAGTGAGCATTGGTCAAAGGGAGTTCAAGATGTACCTGCTACAAATCAGCCAATAATAATAATAATAAAAAAAAAAGATAACTCGATGCTAGTGAAAGAATAGGCGGGGTAACAGTGGCTATAGGGTACGTAAACGAGAACGGATTACATGCTTTTGTATAGGTCAAGCTTTAAGCTCTCGAGTAACGAATGCTCTATCTCTTAAGAAAGAGGCTTTTGAAACCTGCCCTAGACGAGAAAAGGGGGGAGTACGCTCAAATGTGCGTTCTATTATTGCCTTATTCCGGAGGGAGTGGCCGGATGGCCGCAATTGAATTGAGTATTAAGTAAAGGACACCTAAATTGATGGTCAACTTATAGGAGTGTAACTTTGTAAGTAGACTTGTCAAAACATAGCCAACCCGAAAGCCAAACAAAACCAACTCGTAAATAACCTATTCCCTTCAACCTGAATCCGAAAACAACCCCATCTGGTAATATCACCCAAAATGTTAAGGATCAAAACCTGACTAACCGGTAACCCGGGCTAGCAATAGTTAAACTTATTTTTTTTTTTTTGAAAATGAGTAAAACTTATTAAAAATTTGCATTTAAAACATATATAAAATGATAGAGAAATTCTACGGTGTACCCTCGACTTTTTTGGTTTTCTATGTTGTATCCCTATAATTTGAACTTTTATGGTGTACCCCTGAACTTTATAAATTAGTTTATACAATGACCTTATTGATTGTCTTTGCTAAGTTAATTCCACGGTTATTTGATAAGCGATAAAGCTAATGCGTAGTTAAAGAAGGTCATCATGCAGAAATAAGAAAGAAGTTCGGTGTACAATGTAGATTATAAAGAAAAGAGAGATACAACATAGAAAATCGAAATATTCAGGGATACACCATTGATCTCGACGATTATCTCAACTAAAGAATTAGTTTTATAATAAATGCATTATGTAATATGTATTGACTTTCAAAATCCTGAGTTATAATATACTCCATAGTACTTATGTTTGTATTAAAACATAATGTATTATTCTCACATGACTACTCAAGTGATTATTCCGTATTATATAAATCTAATAAGTGCTTGTCATATAGACCATTTGAGATTATTGTCATTGGATGACGAGGGAATAATAATGGATGATGAGATCAATTTACACAATAAAAATATTCATAGTATAAAAAAGTAAATAAATGAATGAGATATCCAAAAAGAAAATAGGTAAATAAATGATTGGAACGGAGTGAAGCGAGTACATCTACCATAAATAAAACATGTTTATTCTTTCTAATATCATAAAAAAAAAATTGTAAAAAAGGCGTTAATAACCCAACATGTTTTAAGCAAAGAGTTGTAAAAATGCGTTAATCTAACCCGTATTTTGACCATAACCCGACCCAAAACACGTATAAACCCGACCCATGCAAACCTATATATTCCAAACCCAAATGACACCGTACACATACTCTACATGAACTCATTTTTTACCCGAACCTAAAATGAGCAAACCCGTAGCTTGACCCTGTAAATAGTGATAAACCTTGGATGAAGCAAAAGAAGAGGCACATTCTAATTCAAGATTCCTAATAGAGGAGGCACTTTACTTAGACCTCCAAATTCATTGCACACAGGAAACACAAGATACATTAAGAAGGCCCCACATCATAAGTGTGGTTTTCCAGTATTCAGAAAACATACATTGAAACGATTAAGAATAGAACAGACAATAATCATACGAAGTTGATCGCATAACACAAATCTGACATAATAGACACCAAAAGCTGAGCTCTTGAGCCGTTCAATTATGCATCGGTAGAAGATGCAGCTGGAGAGGGTTTAAGGGTAATGACCACATTATCATGGACTCCTTGTAGAAGTAGTTCTCCGTCGTATGTCAATAGTTTCCTCTTTTTTGCAGCTCGTAGGGTTCCTACCAGAGCTTCAAATATATTTGCACAGCGGTCATCGTGAAACAGGACCCCAAATGTTACCTACATAAACAAGGATCATAAAATATTCAAGATGTTTCTGTTTAGTATCAAGAATGTCCCAGAAATGGTAGTCAACTGGTAAGCGAGGTATTATGAAATGTCCGAGATACATAGGTAGAAGCTCATTGTTCGAACGAAAAGTAACCATTTCCTTCCCTCACAAGTCCGAAGTATTCCGACGAAGCCGAAAATGCACATCAAATGAAATTATCGGCGCATCTAAGTTAAACTGTCGGATAGAAGCTGAAAATGTAAATAGAGGTATGAATGTATGATAGTTTCATAAAGAAGATGGGGATAAAAGGAAAAAAGAAAACAGTA
Source organism: Heliosperma pusillum (assembly GCA_022085475.1). Classification (NCBI taxonomy): domain Eukaryota; kingdom Viridiplantae; phylum Streptophyta; class Magnoliopsida; order Caryophyllales; family Caryophyllaceae; genus Heliosperma; species Heliosperma pusillum. Next base: position 16,013 of record JAIUZE010009424.1, on the reverse strand, counting down.
GGTCTCATTGAAGACGGGTCGGATTCCCTCTCACAAGGTAAGTGGGAGGACAAGGAGCTAAGGTTTGGCAAACTCTTCTCTTGAAAGTCGAAACACAGGTGTTGCTACAGAAAATAGGAACATTTGAAGGGAAAATGGACGCTGACACTTGGTTGTTACACTTACCATCTGACTGACAAAGAGCCGCTAGGCTGCTACTACGAAAAACACATGAAAGAAACAAAAGAATTTCCTTATTCCTCAAATAAATCAAGGGATGTGGCATTCATCATGCAGCAACACGGCATGGACCAAGTTAAAACAGCCACCAAAACCAAACAAAGATATTGATAGTTTAATAGATATAGGTGTGCAGTTGAGCAGCCATGCTATTACAGCTCTTTCATTTTGGGTCCATACCCGTGTGTGTATGACACTTACTAGTCCTTACACTTCCTCTCGCGAAGATAGTAAATAGAGCTTCACATTACAAGAGTAATGGAAGAAATCGGTATATAAAGGATCAGTATTATCATTTTTTACTAGATTAAGCCTTATATCTCAAACCATCTCTCCATTTCATTTCCAAACTTCTAAATGTAGTATATCATATGTATTCTCAAACCAGTATCCCCAATAAAGGACACGGTCCTCATGTCTCAACATTTGAAGCTAAGATTGTTGTTTGTGGTATAAAGATAGCATATTCAAAGGGCCATGATATTTACGGAAGCTTACAAACATCATAATTATACTAAAGATTTCAATCACAGTCATTAATCTTTCCATTCTCAAGTAAATCTATAGTCATTCGATCGGGCCCAAAGTTAATCCAAACCCTTCAAAAATAATGGACCTCCATTTCTTTATGAGAAATAGAGAGAATCCTTACTCAATTACGGGGAATGGATCCTCTCCGTTTCCTTTTTATCCATTTCCTATCACAATGAATATTATACTATATATTTCAATAACTATCATTAATCTTTTCATTCTCAAGTAAATCCACGGTCATCCTATCGGGCCCAAAGTTAATCCAGACCCTTGGAAAAAGTAAAGGATGTCCATTTCTTACTCGATAATTACCACAGTGACTCAAGGGCTCCCGCAAGTTATCGGATCATTTGGGATCGACAACATGAATCATCATTTGAAATCGACAATGCTGGACTAAGGATCAATGCTAGGATTTCATCTGGGTAATTTAATAACAATGCAACTTCCAATATATGGTTGTTTAATTCCACGAAAACCCAGAATCACAACTACAATTTGTAGGACGCAGATCAAGATAAATGAAGACATTAAGCAATCAAAATATGAGAATACCTGACAAGATCCATCAGATTGGGTTTGTCCAAGACGTTTGATTTCTTCTTTAAGCTTCTCAATTTCTTCATCAACATTCATTGTCTTTTCAGTATTTCTTTGTTTAGATGATTGCAATTTTCTCTTGTAAGTGTGTTATGTGTATGATATATTGATATGGTCAAAAAGATAATTAAAGAGACATGTGTTATCTGTAGTTAGTTAGTGGTAGGCCACTTCTGTCCGAATTATGTTAAGACGGGTTAATTATTATTACATGGTTATGAGGTTAATACTAGTAATGTAGTTTTGTTTAGTATCGTAAAATTATTCCGTCATAGTTGTTATAGTCGTTTAAAACGAAACTATACTGCAAAACTCGTAAATAATTATAAGCGTACACTCCGCACTACCCGAATTTATTATATTATAACGACTTTTCCCATCCGTGAACCAAAACCGAAAACACTAAAATGAAATCGGTAATTACACTTAAATTACCATCGAAACCCAGGATGAAACCATGGGAGCGCATCGGTGTGGGAATCAACGAATCTTCAAAGAGTCCCTCCACCGGTGGCATAATTTGGGTCAGTTTAATTCGAAAACCCATGACGAAACCTTGGGCTCTGAAACCATGTTAAAATATGCAAACGGGTTGGGACACACCCAAACGGAGGAGATGCGAGCCACTTGACAACACAAGAGAGGTTCCATCCTAAAACCACTTGGCAATTTGAGGAATAGTCCCCTTAGTTATAAAGTGATAATATATATCTTTTTCCAATAATGTAGAACACTCACATAGAACACTGACATGTGAATTAATTTTCCAACCAATATTATTGTTATCATTGGGTACAAAATACGGAGTAATAGGAAGTAGGAAGTTATTTGGAGGGAGTATTATTGTTCTTTCCGTTTTCAGGATTTTAAGTTGTCCTTTTTAGTTTGAGAGAAGTTGGTGTTTGGAGTTAGTAGGTTATCCAATTAACCCAAATTTTCATTGAAGATGCGGGGTATATTCATTTTTAGTGAATACGGTTTGAATCTTCTCTCACAAAGAGATAAGAGAGAAGGCAAGTGGGGATCTATTTAGTTTCCCGCTTACCCTCGCATTTGCCTCCTTATGAGAGGGAGTTCGGCCCGTATTCATTGAAAACGGATATGCCCCGTCTTCAATGAGACTAACTGGACAACTACGGGAATTCAAATGAAAAAAGCAAATCCTTCTAAGGTAGGTTTTTTTTTGCTCTAATAACGAAGCGTATACCTAGTCGCATTACAATAGAAGGGAGGAGGCGGATTCGAATACGAGGTTGGTAACATTTTTTAATATAAAACTGAGTTTATGTGTTTTGTTATAAAAGAAATGAAAATTTAAAAGCTATATTTTAATTTTTTTACATAAAAACTCAAGTTTCCTTTACATTTTGCTCGTTTCTCGATTTATCGTCGTCTTTTTGAATATCTTAGAAAATCGAGTCAAGGTAGCGGATATATGGACTCGTAACGGGATGGCGATGCATAGCCGCGAGTGTGGATAAAGGAAGAGGAAGAGGTGGCCCCCCAGTTGTATGTGTAGATGCCCGTATCTGTGGATATTTGTTTTTTATAGAAATTACGTCTAAAACTCGATGATGATAGGACGTCAATGTATGAGTGGAGTAAAAGCCGATTGATGATCACAAGACCTGTGATAGAAGGACAGAAGTCGGGATGAAGCAAAGAAGCAAAGTAGAAAAGGTGGTTGTCACTCATGTCCGAGGAAGTTTTTACTCCTAACTCTAAATCCTCTATATGTATCACTTCTCTAGCGTTGGAACAAAATGCTAAATTTGAATTCAAGTTGAGGCTCATTCACCATTTGCCTACATTAATTCTGTGAGAAAATTTGAGAGGATCCTAAGAAACACCTTAGTGAGTTCCACATTGTCTGCTATAACCTAGGTAGCACGGACACTTCTCCTAATCAGCCGTCCCGTGTCGGACACCGTGTCGGACACACGGACACACGGACACCTACAAACAAGGAATGTGAGATTGAAAGACTAGAAGAGGTTGATTAGAAGATGAGTTTGGGTGGAAAAATTGATTAGAAGATGAGTTTGGGTGGGAAATGAGAATAAATTATACTTAAAGTCAAGTTTTACACTCAATTATTTACATTTAATATCAAATACTAATACAAAAATAAAATTGTATGTTATTTATAACTACAAAATATATATTTTATTAAATTTAAATGCCGTGTCCCGTGTCCCGTGTCCTAAATTTCACGAGATGCCGTATCACGTGTCCGTGTCGTGTCCGTGTCCGTGTCCGTGTCCGTTTTGGTGCTACCTAGGCTATAACATGAAGCCGGATGAATAATAAGTTGGACTTATTAGAGCCTTCCATTACGTCTCTCTCAAAAACTCCGCTATGGATTGGCTCTATTACCTACCATTCGGGTGCATCACCACATGGACGGATATGGAAGAAGCGTTCCTTGAGAAGTACTTCCCGGCACGAAGTCGTCTCAACTAAAAAAATAAGATGAGTAAAGTGGAGCAACAAGACGGTGATAACCTTTATGAGTATTGAGAAAGGTTTAAAAGTCTCCTTTCTAGTTGCCCTTACACTGAACATGACTTACTACTATATTTTTGTGGGTTTAATGAAGATGATGAAAGGATGGTAGATGGCGTAGCCGTAGAGGTGACATCATTTACATAAGTGTAGTTCAATCCAATGAAATTAAGGCCTAAACATCTAGTTGAAATTAAGGAAACTACCTAGTATATTGTCTATATAAGAAGGAGTTTGACAAACCAAACACATCTTTCGACAGACAAAATAAGAGAGAAACTAATGAGAGAAATATGGTTTCTCAACCTGGGTTCGACTACCAGCTGGGGCGATGATCACTTGGCCACTGCAGCCCCCGAAGAGGGTGGCTTACATGGTTCATGTGGTGGTGCGGGAATGCATGGGCCCGGGGGGATTCAACCCCCTCGTCATCAAAAAAAAAGAAAGAATAGTTTTCCATCCATTCAAGTACTAGCATACAAGACGAAGTTTAGTACCTGTGTGGATACCGGTAGACACATAGCAAACATCACACTTAGGGTGCTACAATATTTGTTGGGGTTTCAGATTTCTACAACGGATACATATTTTTTATTACTATTATCACTCCGTTGTGTAAGAAGAGAAGTTATTCATTTTTTTGCTGAAAGTTTTGTTTAATATATACAATGATTTATAGGGTATGCAAAACCCTACTCAATGGAGTGCATAATATTTTCCTTAATGTTTATTTAGGCACCACTATTTGATGCTCACAAAATGTAGTAATATAAAAATAATAATGCTATTGTTATTCTAAGAGTCGATCATCAAAATCTCCCCTTAAGAAAGGCGACACAAAGTTTTCTCAATGCCTCCGTATCCGGTTCACGTGCTTTCATAAATTTAGCTCTCATTTCATCAGCATATTTAACCTGTCAATCACATCAAATCACCTCACTGTTCAAACTTAAAAAAAAAAACCTCTGTAAATAAAACTAAAAAATCTTCTTTTTGTTTGTTTTTGTATCTTTTATTTTGGCCGCTCCAACTCAATAAGAAACACATATTTCATTAAACAAATATTTGAAAGAAAATTTAAATAAATTAATTAGATTTCGATATTTTTTCTATATTACACCATTTTATTGTAACTCATTACATATATTTGCAGGAATATATATTAGAGTGCCTTTACTTATTACAAATGAAGACTTTTCGAAAAATATCAATAACACTCATTTCCGTGTAAGACCTATCCAAACACACACATCACTTATTTATTTAGGGAGTTTATATAATCGGTCAATTGGTCTCACAAGCAAAACATGTCGTATAGAACAAGTTCAAACAAGCTTAGCAAAAAAGGGTGTAACATACCGCAATAAGATCCTTTTGGAGAAGACGATCGATAAGGTGAAGAAGAATGTCACTGTTGTACTCGGGGTGCCCTTGAATTCCCATCATATGATCACCATATCTGAACATCTCTATTGATGTTTTATTCGACCCACCAATCACCTCCACTTTTGCCGGCAGTTCAAATATCTTGATATATAACACAATATAGTATCCCGTATCAAATCAAAATATAATATTTTATCAACATAATCACTTTTATATGCATAACACCAGTTCATGCAAAAACGGTTTTATAGGTTTATGTTCGACACTAATTATAAAGTTGGTCAAATTAAAATCATGTAAAAAAAATTTCAATCACTTATTTTTTGTATAAAATAATCGATTTCTTCTTACAAAATCAGCACTATCTCAACAATAATAATATTCAAATCTTTCAAACATTAAAGCACAATTTTCTAAATGCGGGTGAAGATTAACATATATTGTGGAAAAAATCAGTATGTAATTATATCAAAAAAATATAAGAAATGACCGTGCAAATATTACCGAGGTTTAAAACTAGTTTTTTTAAATTAAAGATCTCGTAAAAGTGATCTATTAGAAATAGAAAATATTTACTTTTGTAACTCATGACCATGAGATATATATAGACCCTCGAATTTCTTTAATGAAAAATGAGAACTTGGAAAACTAGAGTTTTATATTTGTTATAAATAAATTGTTCCTAAAATATTAAATTTTCAAGTAAATAAAAACATACTCCTTCCATCCACCTATTTTCTTCCCATTTATTTTTTGGTGGTCAATGTTACCAAACTTTAACTGTATATACATTGAAGAAGAAATATTATTAATACACGAAACATAACTATTTACATTAATTATCAAATCATCTTTCACAAAGTATATTTTTCTGCAATAAAAAAGTACCATTTACAGGTCGGAAATTACGGTCAAAGTTTTGTTTAGAAGACTTGGAAAAAGCAAATGGGAAAAAAAGAAATTAAAGATGGAGTATATAAATGTGGAAAATGAAAAATAAAAATAAAAATAAAAATATCCGTATTATTTTAGATACCAGGTGAAAGCACATATGAAAAGATAATGATATACAAATAGGTGAATAAGGCGATAGTACCTCATCTTGATGACATTGAATAATGTTGAGCATTGTGGAAATTTTGAGGTTTGGCAAGTCTTTGTCTGATGGAAGTGAAAAATGAATCTTCCTTATGCCTATGTCCCAGCCCGATTTAGCTCGACCCGTTTTGCCCCCGAGTGACCGGCCAAGTATCTGATTAATAGTAGTATTTCCAAGTAAGAAATTATTTCTAGCTAATATACCATAGATTCACATTTCTAACATCAGCTTGTCTCAATGAAGACGGGCACTATTCGTCACAAGATAAAGACGGATATTGCCCCTCTCACAATATGCAAGTGAGAGGGTAAGTAGTGACCTCTTTTCGGATTTAAGTTACATTTTCAGCTAATTTTACAAAACAACCTTCGTGTTTCTAACAAAGGAATGACTTCAGATCAGTTTAACACAGGGGCGGAGCCATAATTGAAATACACATAGGGCTATATTTTAAAAATTATAATATGATTAAAAAAATTTAGTTCAAATTGTTATGTAGCCAATATTTGTAATTTCGGGGGTATATTTTCAAGAATTTTCAAGAATTTTCCACTTAGGGCTATATTTTGAGTTTAACCTCCAAAAAGTCTTTCAAAAAGTCTTTTGACAACATAAATATGTCGCTGAAAACTTAATGACTTTTAGTGGAAATTTCTCTTTTTTGAAAGACTGTAAGTGGAAAATTCTTGAAATACCCTACATATAACTTAATCCATTGGTAAAATTTACTTTTTGGAGGTTAAACTCAAAAATTATATTATAAACTCAAAAATTATATTATAATTTTTGGAGGTTAAATTCATGTTTCAAGAATTTTCCACTTACAGTCTTTCAAAAAAGAGAATTTTCCACTAAAGGTCATTAAGTTTTCAGCGACATATTTATGTTGTCAAAAGTGAAATTGTCACAAGTACTAAATGCGGACTTACTTGAGAGCATTTAAGGCTCATTGTCTACATTTTTCAAGGGGAAAAAAAATTAAGCCTCAAAAACTGATACTTAAGAAGCTTGAACCAACAACCTCCAATTCATATCACTATCTTTCAAATAAGCAACAACCAACATTGCCAAGTAACTACAATGCATATAATCGAAAGTAAAAATTATTTGACACAAAATCAGGTAGGGCTATAGCCCATACAGCCTTCTACTTTAACATCAAAATCAGATCTATCACAATTCAAAAATAGTTGATTTTTTTTGGTGATCACGTATAGTTACTTTCTAATTTCAGTTTATTAACATTAGAAAGGGACAAGTCCACCAAATTACGGCATTAATTAGGCAACATGGCCATAACAAAACATATTTTAGAAATGAGTGACATAATGCCAAAGATGCATTACGTTGTGTGCGATATACGTTATAATTGTTTTATTTGGAAACAAAACATGCTTATAATTGTTTGTACAGAGATTTTTTACGAAGATAGGGTAAGGCGTAATTGCATACAAAATTTTAATAAATCGTTGTACGGAGTACTTTATTTCGTAGTATGATTTTAGTTATACCCATAATTCTATCTGCCATAATCTTAAAATTAAAGTACCTTGTATAGTAGTTATTCCACACAAAACCGTTTAAAGATGCAATATCGCGCAATATCATATCGAGTATTTTTAAACAGTTTCTCGAGTATTTCTCTCTAATTTTGTGACTTGTGCATACAGGTCGATCATACTTTGTTTGGTTGGGAAACGAGTACTTGTTGGGAAACTTGATGAAATGAGGTGCCTATTAAATTTAATATAAATATAAAATTTGATATTGAATTAGTTACACTAGTAGTCTAGTAGATACACCCGCGATACCCAAGACTGAGTACATAATTTAGGAGTTTTTATATATGACAAGTTATACTTGAATATAAACTATAATAACAAAATAAACTTGTCGATTCCATACGTAAATATGGACTAAATTCTAAAGACAAACAAAAAGTGAATTTCACAACTATATAGACTCGGATCTGAATGATACCAAATAGTACAAACAAATGTAGTAGTGAACACCTTAAATAAAATTGTTCATAGTCTTGCTAAAAAGGCAATGATCATGTAAGAATTTTCTTTACCGTTGCAAAAAAAGAAAGAAAAGAAGTGTAGTAGTGAACACGGAGTAGTCTATAAAAAATGTCACCTTTAAATAATAAAGGAACAAAATAAAAATTACCTGGTGACCAAAACAAATGCCAAGAACTTTTTTCTTCAAAAAATCCAATTTATGAAGGAGAGACAAGAGTTTACAAATCCAAAGCTCATTAGAATGCGCATCACTACAACTACCAGTAATCACAAATCCATCATACTCTTCTATTTTTTCATCACTTGGTAATTCATTTCTTGCTACGTTAAATACATCCCAAATTTCCCCTTCTTCACTCAACATTCTCTCAAAAACCCCAAAATACCCTCCATATTTCTCTTTTATATACTCTGACTCTTCTGCACAAAGTAAAACTCCAAACCTTTTTCCTTTCACTTTCCCATTAATGTCATTCCCATTCCCTGTCAATTCCCCCTTTTGCCCTTCATAAAACATATTACTATTTTTTTTTTGGAAAAATAGAAGAGAAGAGGGGAATATTATGGGGGAAATGTAATGTTTCTCCTATAGTTTTCTTTTTTACAAGACGTACAACTTAAATGGATGGAGAAATAAGAGATGTTGGGGTTTAAATATTGTTCTTTTGGTGAGGATTTAACTTTTATAGAAAGTGTTTTTTTTGAGCTACTAGTAATTAAAAAATACATAAATACGGATGTATAGTTATTTTGTCAGTTTAGTTTTAATTTACCAGTCTTTCGAACGTGTGCCATTAAGGCACATGTTAGTAACTTAAATATGGCAACATTAACAACATATTCTCTCTAATTATGATAAAAATGAGTTTATATTTGAATACCTTATGAGAATAGGTTGTTAATGTTGTCATATACTCCCTCCGATCCAGACCAATGGTAACACTTACCATAAATGGACGATCCACACCAATGGTAACATACCTTATTTGGCCCACAACATTACTATGTTATCCTTATTCTCATTTGATATTTACACAAAATGCCATTACATGGCCCACCTATCAACCCCACAATTAAACCCACTATTACATGTCCCACCTACTTTTTCCCTTTTTACCCCTCATTTTTCCATCTTTTCTTAAATACTTCATTTTTCACCATGTTACCATTGGTGTAGATCGGAGGGAGTATAGGTTAAGGACACACGTTAAAAAATTGTAGTTTTATTACAGGGTTTTACGTTTGACGGTTATATATGGAATTATGACCATGTTAAAACCTAATAAGAAAGAAATATTGTACTTATATGGTTTTAATCAGATCCAACAGTCGAATAGTTTATTATGTCTAATCTTTACTATCACTCCTTACTAAAGATTCTAAGATTCTTCTACTGCATAACTTCAAAAAAATAAAGATTCTTGTACTACCTAGTATCTTACTTCCTGACTCTTTACCATTTTTATTGAAAGAGATTCTTTACCATTTTTTTTTGAAAGAGATTCTTTACCATTTTATAACAGAAGTAACTTCAAATCATTTTTGTTTTTTCCAGTTTTAGCACATTTAATCAAGGTCAGGGTAGGAAATGTTAGAATCTTTTTAAAACTAAAGCTAGAATCTTTATTAAAAAAATGCTTACTTTTTTTCTATTTTTATGAAGGGTTTGACGTAAGAAATATGTGCCTAATATAATAATGGGTAAATCTTGCTTAAGACGGGTAGTATCTGTTTAAAGTTTAAGACGGGTCAAATACTATCAAGTGGTGGTAATAAAGAACAAAATTTTTGATATTTTATAGGCAATAAGTGAGGTGATTTGATATCTATATAACCCGTCTGGTAATAAAGAACAAAATTTTTGATATTTTATAGGCAACAAGTGGGGTGATTTGATATCTATATGACCCGTCTTGAACGGATAGTGCCAGTCTTAAATGAGAATTTGTGTACAATAATATATGTGGACAAATTATTAATTATGTAGTAATTTTATTTATGCTCTATCTATTAAGATACGCTCTAATGTAAAATGTTCTCTTAAATTACCTAATGCGGTCATCCCAACCTTTCGTCATGGATTAATGTATGCCTCCACTAAATCTGGCAAAGCTGACCATAACTGAGTGACTCAACTCGATAAATTTGAACCGAGACCCGAAAATGACCCGAAAGTGACCTGATAGACCCGAATTGATCTGACCCTAAGTGATCCAAAATGACTCGATGGGCCCAAAATGACCCGAAATGCCTTAATTAAGGCAAAATCATGACCCAAAATTATCCAAACGACCTAGAACACCCCAATTCAAAATGAATCGACCCAAAGTGACCCGACCTAAAAATGATCCGATCCGAAAGTGACATGGTAAATTGTTGACCCGAAATATCCCGGTCCAAAATGTCTCGGCACAAACCTGACCGAAATGACCCATTTACCAGATCTAGCTTCCGCCTCTATTATTACTAAATAATTTAGTATGAAGTTATTGGACTTTAGTCGAATACTGTCGGTATTCGTATTGTTGTTCGATTAGTTAGGGTGGTAAACGGATAATCTCGCTCATATGGATGTTCGATGAATACCGATTGATTAAAACATTTAAACAAAGTTTTCTTGTTGTACACGTGTTAATGATTGTCAAATGAACATACTCTAGAGGAATTCTAGTTTTTCGCATTTACTTGATAGCGGCAGACATTATGTTTTTTTAGGCTATCAATGCGTTTGACTTATATAATGAACATATGAGGGTTGTTTTCATTGGCGGACCTAGGATCTGTAGATTGGGGGCACAAATTTTTTTTACCAGTATTTTCCGCTTATTGTATTTTTTTTTAAGAGTTAGACCATATTTTTTAATCCATTAAAAATATATATAGACTACCAAAAGCTATTACTTTTTACACTACTATGTATTGTACACATGAGGGAAAAAAATTATGTGAGAAAAAAAAATATTGCAATTTTTCGATGGTGTATTTTTTCTTGTATTTTTAAAATTTCCATCTTCATTTGGTATCTCTTGATTGAAATTGCCAACAATTAGAAAACATGCAACACAAATTGATATAGTCTCAAATATCATTCAATTCAAATAACTATTTAATTTCGCAACTCTTTAGTAAAATTGAAGGGTTGTGGGAGTAGTATAGTTTTAATAGAAAAATGTCAATCCCGATCAATACTTGATGAGTCATTAAAATCGTCTATAATTTTAAAAAAAACACAATACAAATGAATGGCTCTTGAAATATACTGTAGTAGTTTAAAAATGTTTTATTTACTTATTATGTAGTAGACTTTAAAGTCAAAGTGGTTAAAATATTAATTTTTCATTAATATGACCTAGGTTCAAGCCCCTTTGAAGCATACCCCTTTAATAGTAATTACAAGTACAAAAAACAAAACAATAGAAATTGTATTATGAGGGATTCGAACCTGGGTCACCAGGGTGAAATGCAAGTTTCAAACCACTGGACCACTAACTATTACCAGATTACTTGTTACACTAATTTTTAAATATTCTTTGTTTGAAACTATAACCCAAACAACAAACATTTTTTTTTTTGGGAAAAAGGGGGTGGCACGTGACCCCCCGGGACCCCACGTGGATCCGCCACTGGTTGTTTTGCTGCCATGGTTTATGTGTGTATGTGTATTGGTTTTAGTTAGGACCGTGCAGAAATATATAATACGGTTTTATTATACTCCCTCATATTCCCGATAACGTTCCCCTTTCATGGATGGCACAAAAATTAAGGATGATTAATTAAATAAGGTAAAGTATTGTGGCGATGTGAGGTGATTGGAGAGAGGGAAGTTATTGTGGGGTATTATTGTGGGGTGATGTGATTAAAATAAGTATTGTTGTGGGGTATAGTGATTAAAATAAGATAAAATATGAGTATTGTGGGGTATTGTTGTGGGGTTAGGTGATTAAAATAAGTATAAAAGTTTACTAAATAAAGAAAGAGAGAAAGTATTGTGAATAGATGAAAAAGGAAAGAGGGAAGGTTATGTAGAATAAGAGGGAGTATATATTTAATATAATATATTGGTTCAATTATACGGATTTTCGTATATCCGATACAAATTTCCGTATATACAATACGGTTTATAAAAAACCGTATCGAATACGCATCGAAATTTGAGAACGGATATACGGTTTCACCCACCCTATTATTAGCCATGTAGCCTATTTTGTCACCTTATAGAGCCTTTTAGATGCATGTAATGGTTAGTAATGATTTAAGTATAAGATTTTTTTTTTTTCGGCAACAGTAAAGTTGTTATCTTGCTATTAGTCCATCGCTCCTTTTGCTAGCTCATGCGCCAACTTATTAAGGTTGCGAGGAATAAAACTAAAACATAAACAGTGAAAGAAAGGGAACAATGTTTCAATATCTCTGATGATATCGACGGTCATATGTTGAGGTTGATCAACTCCCGCTATTCGATTAAGTACTTGGAGACAATCAGATTGCACATGAAGGTGGGTTATTGTTTGATTGCGTGCCCATTGCAGTACTCCTCGGATACCGATTGCTTCAGCCTGTGATGCACACTCAACTTTCATTTTGGTAGCATTTGTGAAAAAAGGAACACTATTGGTGCCATAAGTTACCCATCCATATGCTGCTCTTAAATTGGATGCCCAACTAGCGTCAACTTTAATGCGGGTAATATTGCACCCTGATTCCTTTCCAACCATGTAGAACGGATATAAATTCCTAATAATGTCTCTCATTGTATTCCTATCGTCGTCATTTGAGTTGTCTTCATTTAGTCCCTGACTTTTTAAATATATCATTGCCTTGATAGCCAAAGCAACTTCCTTTTCTTGTAGCCGGAAGAAATGTTGCGGTGAGTAACCTTGATCTTCCCATACGATCTTGTTGCGAATGCACCATATACACCATAGAATAGAAGTGAAAATAATCATGCCTGACCCATCATCATTTTTTAATGTTGCAAAGTAATTGAACCAGTTAATTATCCATTCTTCAACCCCTACGTATTGATTATTCCTAACCGATATTCCTAGAGAAGATGCAGCCCATATCCTTTTTACCTGCTCACAATCACGGAATAGATGGGCGCCAGTCTCGATTGCTTCTTTACAAAGCGGGCAAGTAAAGTCTATAGCTATTTGTCTTTTTAGGAATTCATTTCGGAGTGAAAGCGTGTTAGTAATCACTTTCCATAGGAATGTCTTCCATTTTTGTGATATAGGTAAGTGCCACAATTTTTTCCTACAGAAGTTCCGTGTGGAATTATTAATTCTATGTCGATCCTTGTCGGAGCCATGTTTCTCAATATGCGTCTTCAGAGCAAGTGCATACCCACTTTTAACAGTGTAGATACCCGTGGATGATTTTGTCCAAAATAAGTAATTCTCCTTCCTCGATCGGCATATTGGCATGGCACCAATTTTATTTGCTGATGAGTCCATTTTATATATAGCTTAACTCCCTAACTTAGCTCGGTTTATTTGATTATTGCACTTCTTTTAATGTGTTTGTGAGCTAATTACGTGTTCGAGGTGTATTGCTTGTGTTTGTTACATTTTGTAGGAATCTAAACATTTAGAGGCTTTTTCCTATCACATTAGCGAGCACCAAAGTCCACCAAGCTAATGGAAGCAAGATGGACCATGAAAGGATAGTATGGAGAATGACAAGCCAAGCATGAATATTTGTGAAATGGGTTGATATGCAAATAAGAAACCAAAATGAAGCCCAACTTAAGGAGTCCACAACTCAACATAAGGATGCTCTTTGGATGCTCATGTGATGCCAAACTATGCAATTAACCGGAGAATTAAGGAGCTTAAAGGCATAGCATAGGATTCCTCAAGCATTTAATGGAGTAATTAAGCAATTGTAGCCGGATTAGTGAAACCCCGATCGGGGTTTCCATTCCCCGATCGGGGTTTGGTCTATGTGAAATCTTACGTTTCAAGTCCCCCTCCCTATATAAAGGAGAGGGACTTCGACACTTAGGGGCATTCTTTTTCATATCTTATACATCATTTTACACTCTTAAAACACTCTTTCACATAATATCATTAGTCATTAGATTAGGTTTAGAATAGCTTAGTTTTCATTAGTTGTTATTTAAATTTATATTACAAGTTCATTTGCAAATTAATTAGTTCCATTGTGTTCTTCAATTCCAAGTTTCATTTACTTTGTTGAGGTAATTCTATTTCTTGTATTGTTTTGTTATTTCCTTAGTCATTTCTATTATTAGTTAGTTATCATGTTTACTTTATCATTTGTTATTAGATTAGTTATCATTATGCAAGAGTAGTTACTTTGTCTAGGGAATTAGGGAAGCCATGCATAAATAATATTTGCAATTGTTGAAATGAGATGTTATGAGAGCAAATAGTTGTTTCTATCACATGCTTGCATTGTATTGTTAGTCTTTGATTATTGATCACAATCCTTGATTAAATTCGTTAATTCTTTCTATAAGTCGAGAGGCACGAAATTGAATTAGACTAAGCATGTGTTAGTAGATCGACCTAGCCATAGCGAGAGTTCGTTAGGACCCGATCTAAGGTTGACACTAATATCGAGAGGTGAGTGTCTTTAGCCTAAACAATTATCGTTATTATCAATTTCCTAGTTTGACTTGAGCATTTACGTAATTTGCATGTTTGACCTGACCTCCCTAGACTCTTCCTTTATTATTATTTTTGTTTCATAAACCCAACCAAACCAATCTGTGACACCCTCAAATTTGCGGAAAGAAAAAAAATAATTTAAATAAATAAACAAAGGTGTCATAACTAAAAAGGTTCATAACAAAAGGAGAATAATATTATACATAAGAATTATACAAGACGGGAGACATATCTTCCGTATAAATACGGAAATAAAAGAGTGTATAATAATATACAATCTAAGAACCGAATATAGGTCCAAGGTAAATACTTCGCTCGCTAGCTCGTCAATGTACCCAATGTATGCATCACAAACCTGCCAACCGCATTAAATATAAACACGGAAGCCACAGTCAGTGGGGAGTAACTCCGAGTTCTCCCAGCCACAAAATGTCGAGTTTAATTAAACATGAATAACATAAAAGCAATGTATATGGAAAATACAAAACTTAAACATATATGATATGCTTTTCATGTTATGAAACAATTAACTAACATATAACCTAGCATATGAAAGCTATCATGTGAATCCGATAATAAACTATAACACGAGGTAGGGAAGCTGGTATGCTAGCTCAGAGGTTACCGTTAACATGGCCATGATACACTCAAACCCTAATCAACACGTAATCATGTGAATCAGTTAACAACCGGTAATCCAAACTCTATCAACCTTAGCCGGCTTGCATCTCACCTTCTAGAACTCATAGAATCATACATACATGAAAGACCAATACTTCTACAAACAGGCATAAGTTCTTAGTACGGCGATAGTCTACTTCGTAACTCGAGGCTATACCACAAGGTAGGAAAATCATCCTAGTCCTAGACTGATCAGACCTAGCGACAACAGCTATTCCATTCCCCGTCCCATGACATAACGTACATGAGAAAACTTCTACTAGGCGACCCCTAAGCAGAGATGGCTTAGTACTTAAGCTGGCTCCATTCCCAAAGTGGATTAGGAGCCAT